>CM065735.1:273890-346390 GCA_033310375.1 Conus canariensis
GTGTTACGGAGAGTCAGGCCGATGTCCTTTATTTATTAGAAATTATATTAAATGTGTGAGATACTGGCTAAAACTAACTCGACTTCCACTAAATCGTATATGCAGACAGACACATGAAATGCTTTTCAGACAAATGGAAATAGGAGTGTACAACTGGGTGTCGGATGTTAAAAAGGTTTTAACAGAAAATGGATTTGGCATTGTTTGGATTGCACAAGGGGTAGGTAGTGAGAAAATGTTTTTGTTTGAATTTAAGCAGCGACTGATTGATTGTTTTAAGCAAAATTGGCACTCCAATGTGGTTGGAAATGATAAATACAGCTGGTACTATTCCCTTAAAGATTCATTATATCCTGAAAAATATCTCGGTGTAATAACTAATAAATGGCATAGGGACTCACTTGTCAGATTTAGAACAAGAACCTTAGGTTTATATTCATGCAAAAGGTGGTTTACTTCAGATTCGATCATGAGTTCGGTATGCCCGTTATGTTCGAATGGTTTTGAAGATGAGATGCATTTCTTATTCGATTGTTGTGAATATAATGAATTACGAAACACAAGTAGTCTGTTTACTAAATACAACGCGCAAAGATATAACATAAGAAAAATACTGACATCAGAAAATGAAGACATTATTAGATCACTTGCTGCGTTCATTGCGAAAGCAAATAATATTAGGAAGAAAAAATTAGATTGCTAGTTATCAGATTATTTATCATGAAAATGTAACTCTGCAAGGTATCTATTATGTGTTATTGTTGTGCTGAAAGGAAAAGATAATAACTGTCACCAATTGTTGACTCATAGGTCGGTTGGTCGAAGATTATGACCCAGTACTAATGGATGTTTTTACAAAGCTGTTTGATTTTGCATTTATCTTCGGTTATCACCAGAAGTAATTTTGCATTTTGATTTATGATTGCGCTTCCTTGGCATTAGAGCCGAAAGAGCTATTGCCAATAAATTCTTTGTCATTGTTATTGTCACTGTCATTCTCTCTCTCTCTCTCTCTCTCTCTCTCTCTCTCTCTCTCTCCTCTCTCTCTCTCTCTCTCTCTCTCTCTCAAATACTGAAAACAAAGACAAGGAATGATCTTGCACGTGTTATTCTCTGTGGTCGGTTTTAACAAGAATCAGCAGATAATATGGATACTCTTGAAATGGACATCTTATTTACTGTAAGAGTGTAGTCATAATAACATGACATCAACACACCATATCAACAGAACACTTGCTGAAATTGCGGAGTAGCTTTGAACGATCGATCAGGTAAAATTGTTCTTTAACTTCGATCTCAGCCTTTTGGTATCTGGACCTGGTATGACCAAAGGTGGGGATAGAGACACGAAGTGTTTACAGAATGTGAAGCTAAAAGTATTCCCACCATTTTGTTTTTCAGTCTCGTTTTTGAAGTGTGGAAAGTACGGAGCCCCTAAACTCGACTTTTGCCATGAACTCTGCTATTTTCTGTCTCGTCAATCGCGCTACTGCAGTAGCATTACTCCCAACCCATTCATTCTAGCTCGTAGTTCCGGTATAACGTGGTGAAACTGCCCTCCTTCCCAGTTTAACTCCCGGGAGTCAGTCTCGCACTGTCCCAGATTAACTCCCGGGAGTTAATCTGGGTTTGCGCCAAATCAGCCCCCCAACAGGATTAGAACAGCCCCCATCCCCCCCTGCGAGTTAATTTGGCATTGGCCCAAAACAGCCCCTCCCCTTGAGGAGTTAAACTGGACCTGGCCCAGAACAGCTCTCTAAGACATCCGGGGAGTTAATCTGGCACCGGACAGGAACAGCCACCCACTGGAGAGTTGAAAAAAACTGGCCCAGAACAGCCCCCTCCCCCTCCTGGAGAGTTAAACTGGCCCTGGCACAAAACAGCCCCCCCCCCGTCCCCCCCTCTCCTGGGCAGTTAATCTTGCACCGTCATGGAACAGCCCCCTGGACAAGGCCCAGAACTAGACAAGGCCCAGAACAGCCCCCCATCTTGGGGAGTTAATCGGCACTAGACCAGAACAGCCCTACTGGAGCGTTAAACTGACCCTAATCTAGAACATCCCACCCCCATCCTGGCGAGTAAATCTGGCACCAGCCCAGAACAGCCCCCCTGGTGAGTTAAACTGGACCTGGCTCAGAACAGCCCCCCTACTGGAGAGTTTATCTGGCACCAGCCCAGAAGAGCCTCCTGGAGAGTAAAACTGGACCTGGCCCAGAACAAACCTTTTCCTGGGGAGTTAATATTGCAACAGCCTAGAATAGTCCCCTGGAAAGTTAAACTGGCTCTGGCTCAAAACAGCCCCCCCCCCCCCCCCCCCCCTCCCGAAGAGATAATCTGGCACCGGCCCAAAACAGCCCCCCCCCCCCCCCCCTAGAGAGTTAAAGTGGACCTGCCCCAAAACAGCCCCCCTAGAGAGTTAAACTGGACCTGGCCAAAAATATCCCCCCCCCCCCCCACCTGGGGAGTTCATCTGGTACTAGCCCAGAACAGGCCCCCTAGAGAGTTAATCTGGACCCGGCCCAGAGCAGCCCCCTCCTGGGCAGTGAATCTGGTACCAGCCCAAAACAGCCCCTAGAGAGTTAAACTGGACCTACCCAAAACAGCCCCCCACCTGAGGAGTTAATCTTCCACCAGCCCAGAACAGCCCCCTGGAGAGTTAAACTGGACCTGCCCCAAAACATCCCCCTCCTGGGCAGTGAATCTGGTACTAGCCCAAAACAGCCCCCTAGAGAGTTAAACTGGACCTACCCCAAAACAGCCCCCCACCTGAGGAGTTAATCTGGCACCAGCCCAGAACAGCCCCCTGGAGAGTTAAACTGGACCTGCCCCAAAACAGCCCCCCACCTGGGGAGTTAATCTGGCACCAGCCCAGAACAGCCCTCCTGGAGTGTTAGCTTGACCTGATGTAACACCCCAAAAGTACGCCCCGCCCAGATGTACTCCCGGGAGTACTTCTGGGCCCGCGCGCCAGAATGACTCCCGGGACTACTTCTGGGACAGTACCTCCCCTTGGTCCCAGAAGTACTCCCCCCTATTGACAACTTTGCAAATAAATGTTTGTTTTATGTAAACTATCTTATAACGATGATTCCTTTAGACAGGGGAGTACTTTTGGTACCAGTCCCAAACTGGCCCCGGGACCCCGGCCCTCCCCCCCCCCCCCCCCCCTCCCCTGCACCAGAATGACTCCCGGGAGTACGTCTAGGTCCAGCCCAAATGTACTCCCGGAAGTAACTTTGGTGCGGCTCCAGATGTACTCCACCTAAAGTTGATTCAGAGAATATTTCATTGTTGATTCAGATATAATGTCCATGAATGAGTTTCTAACCAGTAACAAACCTGAACACATTAATGAATGAGATATGCAAGGGGGGGAGGGGGGGGTACTTCTGTGACCGGCCCAGAAGTTCTCACCCTAAAGTTGAATCAGTCTATATGACAATGTTGATTTAGATACAATGTCCATGTGTGAGCTTATGACCTGTAAAAAAAACAACAACCCTGAACACATTAATAAAGGAGATATGCGAGGGGGTAGGGGGTGGAGGTTACTTCTGGGACTGGCCTAGAAGTACTCCCCCTAAAGTTAATTCCGACTCGTTTTTAATGTTTATTCAGATAAAATGTCCATGTATGAATTTTTGGCCAGTAAATAACAACACTGAACACATCAATAAAGGAGATCTGCAAGGGGGTACTTCTGGGACCGGCCCAAAAGTACTCTCCCTAAAGTAGATTCAGACTATACTTTCATGTTGATTGAGATAGAATGTCAATGTGTGAGTTTATGACCAGTAAATAACAACCCTGAACACATTAAAGGAGATATGCAAAGGAGGTACCTCTGGGACCGGCCCAGAAGTTCTCCCCCTAAAGTTGATTCAGACTCGTTTTCAATGTTGATTCAGGTAGAATGTCAATGTGTGAGCTTATGACCATTAAATAACAACCCTGAACTCATTGATAAAGGAAATATGCAAGGGGGGGGGACTTTTGGGACTGGCCCAGAACAACTCCCCCTAAAGTTGATTCAGACTATAGTTCAATGTTGATTCAGGTAGAATGTCCATGTATGAGTTTATAACCAGTAAATAACAACCCTGAACACACTGATAAAGGAGATATGCAAGGGGGGTACTTCTGGGACCGGCCCAGTAGTACTCCCCCTAAAGTTGATTCAGACTCGTTTTCAATGTTGATTCAGATAGAATGGCCATGTATGAGTTTATAACCAGTAAATAACAACCCTGAACACATTAATAAAGTAAATATGCATGGGGTTTACTTCTGGGACCGGCCCAGAAGTACTCCCCCCTAAAGTTGATTCAGACTCGTTTTCAATGTTGATTCAGATAGAATGTCCATGTATGAGTTTATAACCAGTAAATAACAACCCTGAACATATTAATAAAGGAAATATGCATGGGGTTAACTTCTGGGACCGGCCCAGAAGTACTCCCCCAAAAGTTGATTCAGACTCGTTTTCAATGTTGATTCAGATAGAATGTCCATGTGTGAGTTTAGGACCAGTAAATAACAACCCTGAACACATTAATAAAGGAAATATGCGAGGGGGTACTTCTGGGACCGACCCAGAAATACTCCCCCTAAAGTTGATTCAGACGCGTTTTCAATGTTGATTCAGGTAGAATGTCCATGTGTGAGATTATGATCATTAAATAACAACCTTGAGCACATTGATAAAGGAGATATTCAAGGGGGTACTTTTGGGACTGGCCCAGAACAACTCCCCCTAAAGTTGATTCAGACTATAGTTCAATGTTGATTCAGGTAGAATGTCCATGTATGAGTTTATAACCAGTAAATACAACCCTGAACACATTAATAAAGGAAATATGCAAGGGGGGTACTTCTGGGACCGGCCCAGAGGTACTCCCCTTAAAGTTGATTCAGACTATAGTTCAATGTTGATTCAGATAGAATGTCCATGTGCGAGTTTATGACCCGTAAACAACAACCCTGAACACTAATAAAGGAGATATGCAAGGGGGGTACTTCTGGGACTGGCCCAGAAGTACTCCCCCTCAAGTTGATTCAGACTATATTTAAATGTTGATTCAGATAGAATGTGCATGTATGACTTTATGACTAATAAATAACAACCCTCAACACCTCAACGGGGATATGCCGGGGGGGGGGGGGGGGGATACTTCTGGGATCGGCCCAGAATGACTCCCGGGAGTACTTTATGAAAACAGGGGGTCCATTTTTTACCCGACCCAGATGTCCTCTCGGGAATCATTCAGGCGCGGCCTCAGTAGTACCCCCCCCCCCCCCCCCCCGGACAGTGAGTACTTTTGGGTTGTTACACCGTAAACTGCTGTTTTGTCGCACATCCGTCGTTTTGTCGCACAGAGACAAAACGGTGGACCTTCAACCGCTATTTTGTCGCTATCCCGCCGTTTAGTCGCATGTGTGACAAAACGGTAGGGTGCGATAAAACAGCGGTCTACAGGGGGTGCTGTTCTGGACCAGGACCAGATTAACTTTCCGACTTTCCGGGGCCGGGGGGGGGGGGTGGAGGCTGTTCAGTGCCAGATTAGCTCCCCAGGAAGGGGGCAGTTTCGAACCAGGCCCGGGGGGGGGGGGGGGAGGGAGGCTGTTCAGGGCCAGTGCCAGATTAGCTCCCCAGGAAGGGGGCAGTTTCGAACCAGGCCCAGGGGGGGGGGGGGGGGAGGGAGGCTGTTCAGGGCCAGTGCCAGATTAGCTCCCCAGGAAGGGGCAGTTTCGAACCAGGCCCAGGGGGGGGGGGGGGGAGGGAGGCTGTTCAGGGCCAGTGCCAGATTAGCTCCCCAGGAAGGGGGCAGTTTCGAACCAGTTTAACTCTCTAGGGAGTGGGGGTGGGAGAGGTTTGTTCTGGTCAGGTGCCACATAAGTTTTCGCTTGTTGTGCTCCGTGTTGTGATGTTCGCTGCAAAATGTTTTGGTTGAATAATGTTTGTTTAAAGCAAAGTCTCCCCATAAGGGGGACTGTTCTGGGCTAGGTCCAATTTAACTCTCTTGGTGGGTTGTTCTGGGACGGTGGCAGATTAACTCCCCCGGTGGGGCTGCTTCGGGGCAGATCCAATTTAACTCTCTAGGAGTCTGTTCTGGGCCAGGTCCAGTTTAACTCTCGGGGGGGGGGGGGGGGGGGGGGCTGTTCTGGGCTAGTACTAGATTAATCCCCAGGAAGGAGGCTGCTTTTGGCCAGGTCCAGTTTAACTCTCTAGGTGTCTGTTTTGGGGCAGCTCCAGTTTAACTCTCTAGTGGGGACTGTTCCGGGCAGGTGCTAGATTAACTCCCCAGAGGAGGTGGGGAGGGGGGGATGTTCTGGGCCAGGTCCAGTTTAACTCTTTATACTGGGGACTGTTTTGGGCTAGTAACTCTCGGGGGAAGGGGGGGGGGCAGTTCTGGGCAGGTGCCGGATTAACTCCCCATATAAGCTTTCGCTTGTTGTGCTCCATGTTCTGATGTTCGCTGCAAAATGTTCCTGGTTGAATAATGTTTGTCTAAAGCAAAGTCTCCCCACAAGGGGGGCTGTTCTGGGCCAGGCCCAATTTAACTCTCCTGGTGGGTTGTTCTTGGCCGGTGCTAGATTAACTCTCCACTGAGCGCTTATTGGCCATTTCTTCATTAATTGAGGCAGAGGGGAGGGGTTAAGGGAGGGGGGGCTATTCTGGGCCTGCGCCAGTCTAACTCCGGGGGGGGGGGGGGGGGCCTTCCAGGCCTGTCCTGGAATGACTCTCCGCTTGCGGTAGTTTAACTCCCAGGGAGTCATTTTGATGTCAAAAGTTTGGGTCCAGAAGAACTCCCGGGAGTTAGTTTGGAACAGCACCAGTTTAACTCTCCAAGGGGTTGGGGCTGATTTGGCACTGCCCCATATGAACTCCCGGGAGTTAGTTTAGAGTCAAAATTTTTAGGTTCAAAACAACTCCCGGGAGTTATTCTGAGACTGGTAGGGGTTCATTTTGGAACAGGCCTAATAAACAGAAAGAAGAGTTGGGAGGGGGGGGGGCGTTCTAAACCTGTTGGGGGGCTGCTTTGGTGCAGACCCAGATTAACTCCCGGGAGTTAATCTGAGACAGTGACAGACTGACTCCCGGGAGTTAAACTGGGAGGGGGGCGGTTTCACCACGTTACACCGGCACGGATTGTCGCCCCCATTGTATTAACAGTTTTGACTCTCTCTCTCTCTCTCTCTCTCTCTCTCTCTCTCTCTCTCTCTCTCTCTGAGTGTATGTATGTATGTACGTAAGCGTGTATGTATGTATATATGTATGCATGTATGTATGTATGTATGTATGTATGTATGTATGTATGTATGTATGTATGTATGTGTGTATGTTTGTGTCTGTGTGTGTATGTATGTATGTATGTATGTATGTATGTATGTGTGTGTGTGTGTATGCGTGTATGTATGTATGCATGCATGCATGCATGCATGCATGTATGTGTGACGGATCGTTTCCCGTCAGGTCACAAATTTTCATACAACCGTGCTTACCGGAAGGTAGTTGTCCGGAAGCCGGTTGCAAAATTCAGCTGACTGCTGCTCACCGGCGCACTGTTAAAAGCCGGGTGAGTTGAACCGGTTAGGCAGTCACTGCAGTGATTCCGGCAACGCGACAACACAGAAGGCCGAAGAGGGACTCCAGCTATTTTTTGTGGCAGTCAGGTTGTCACACTGTGCATAAATGCATCCCGCACTCAGCCCAGCATTCACTCCGTGCACACGCTATCTCTCCAAACAATTGAAGGTGCACTACAATAACTCTTCTTCTTCCCTCCTCTCCGGGGAATAATTTACTAAACAATAATCAACTTTTCAAGTCTTTCAACTGGTTTGTTTCTAAGAATTATTTTTCATTCTTCCTCTCCAGTGGAGGAACAGACATTCCACAGATCCACTAGCTGGGACCAAACTTCATCTCATTATACATAATAATTCACGAATGCATCTTTTCATCTTATTATACATAATTCAAGAATACATCTTTTCATCTCATTATACATAATTCAGAAATACATCTTTTAATGGTTTCTCCTCCTCACTGGAGAAACAATTCATACATTTTCTAACGAAGAGTCAAAGATGGCTAGTATTTGAATTCCGACCCAGGGGAATAACCACCAATCTTTGTGGGTCAAGATGATAAATTCTTTAAATCTTCTCTCACGACTGTCGCAGTCTTCTTCACAATTAGGTGCTGCCGCAGCACTGGAGATCAACTACTTCTACGACTGCCTCAGTCGCCTAGTCCGTTACTGGTGCTGCCACAGCACCGGGAAGGGCTGAAACGCGAATGAAGTCCGTGTAAGTAATCTATTTCAAAATCTGAATAATGATAAATTCTTTTCCCTTTTTCCCTTTTCTTAACTCTGTTTTTTCCTCTCCCCATCAAGTCCCCAGTGCAAATTTTACGTGAGATAAAGATTCCTAGGTATTTTTCTTCGGTCCTCATAGGTGACTCTGTCCTGCGGTATGTTGATCCAAGACGTCTTGATAGTGAGGAGGACAGGGTGTTCAAACTGTGTGTTCCTGGGATGACAATGAAGGATCTGATGCAGTGGCTAGGCGCAATACCAGACAAACTCACCCACATCCAGCACGTGATTGTTCATGTAGGGGTGAACGATTGCCCCGCTGGCCCTGTGCCCATGACACAGTGGACAGAACTTATCAATCTCTGCAAGATATCCTTCCCTTCAGCTGTCATCACCTTCAGCTCCATCGTCCCAGCGCGTGGACGTCACCCTTTTAACAACTCGATCTTTCCCTCCAACAGAGCCCTGTGTACAGCTTGCATTGCTGCTGAAATCAACTTGATCGATAATTATGATACTTTTATTACTAAGAATGGTGCCCCACGACGCGCATATTACAAAGATCCTGTTCATCCCAGTCTTAAAGGTACTGCAAAACTAGCCACCAATTTTATGCAGTTTTTGCCACGTCTATCTCGTCAGACCAACAGCCGACATGGTGAAGGTGGCCTTTCGTCACAGCGACAGCCCGAAAGTGATCGGCAAATAGAACAACGGCCAGATGCTTTTGACAGAACCCAGCACGGTGGCAAAGTAAACCCACGCCCTGAGTTTGGTCAGTGTTCAGGACGTGGTGGCTATGCAGCTGACGCCCCCTCCATCTCTTCCATGATCCACTACCCCATGCTGCCGTCCCAGAGACAGGGAGTATGGACCGGCCCCAGTCTACACCAGGCTCAACCCGAGGACGCCGTTCCCGTTCGACGTGTTCCGCAGCAACAGCGTTACGACGCCGTCGAGGCCGTTCAGCCTCCCATCAACAGAGAGGCTGGTCCCTCACAACAGCGTTACGACACCACTGAGGCCTATCAGCCTCCCTTCAACAGGGGGCCTGTTCTTTCACAGCAGCTCTATACCGACGTGGGCGAGGCCTTTAAGCGTTCGATCTCCAGTCGGCCTCAGGACAACAGGACTGTCCCAGTACATGAAGCCAGCCGTGCTTCCTACCCCTTATTCCCCAACCAGTCCCATGCCTCACTCCAAGGACCCTGGTGTCCCTCCGTTTCATACCCACCTCCCACTTCTCAGAATCCCCTTCTAGCCACAGAGGGCTACTGGAAGACTGTCCCACCAAGCTGCCAGCGAAGCTTCCAGAACCCAGTGGCAGCTGTGCCTCCCCCTACCGCCTGGTGTGTTGGAGGTACATCCCAGCAGACTGGAGAGTACGCCCTCCAACTGCTGAACATGGCGTCACAGCTACTGAACCAGTCAAGACTTCAGTAGTTTCGATATACACCACCCTGATTATATGACTGTCAAAAGAAGAAAGGGTGGAAACTGTGTTGTTTATTGTGTAGGTGTGTGTGTGTGTGTGTGTGTGTGTGTGTGTGTGTGTGTGTGTGTGTGTGTGTGTGTGTGTGCACTCGCGCATGCGCACATGTGCGCACGTGTTTTTGTATGTATTGAAAAAAAAAGTAAGGGGTGGGGGTTTAACGAGTGGGGGCGGGATGGAGCGGGAGCGGGAAGGGGGAGGGCGAGAGAATGAAGGAGGAAGAATGGTGCACTGTCAAATATTAAATGTAAGAGAATTACCATGTAAGAGTAACCATATGAGAATTACCATGTAGTAGTTACCATGAAATCTATCAACGAATCGGATTCTTCCTTGTTTCCTTTGTCTGATTTGGTATTAACAAAAATAATTCAAATGTCACTGCTGTAAAAACATGTTCACCGATATGATTACAATTAAGAATTTTCATGTATGTAATGAGAGAGAGAGAGAGAGAGAGAGAGAGAGAGAGAGAGAGAGAGAGGGAAGGAAGGAACTTGTGTGAGGGTATATGAGTGCGTATGTGTATGTGCGGATGTGCACGTAAGTGTTAGCGCTCGCAGTGACGCGCGCAGCCACGTGCGCAAGGATTGTGTGTTGTTGATACCGGACCCTGGTGATCGGAATGCACTAGTGAACTCTATTCTGTTTTTGGTTCACGACGTTTGTATTTCGTCCCCGGATTGCTTATACGTTTATTTTTTCTTGCTGAGTTTTGCCGCATATTGTTGTAGTTATAAAATTATCCTTCTTGACTTGTTTACTGCAGCTGATCTTTTTCTGCCTTTTTCTGTTGCTGAAATTTATCTACAACAGGTTTTCCTGCTGTTTAACTATTATTCTACTCGTTTATCTATAGTCTTGTCTAATCCGTAGAGTTTATTTGTATATCAGTTTCATCTATAATGAATGAATGGTTGTCTAAATTCGGCATGAAAATAGGCTATTTAAACGTGTGTCATCTTTTAAACAAAATTTCTGATGTGCCCAGCATTTTATCTAATTCCAATAACTGTTTCCATTGTTTTTGTTTTTCAGAATTTCGACTTTCCAATATAGTACCTGATAATTTAGTTTCAATCCAAGGTTATAATACTATAAGAAGAGATCCAGAGACAAAGTTTGAAACGGGTTTAGTGACCTATATTCACAACTCGATTAATTATAAACAGATCAACAGTGTGGATAAATATAACATAGAATGCATATGGATAGAAATCTATGTGAAGGGTACTAAACCGATTTTGTTAGGCTGCTTATATAGGAATCCTAACGAACGTATTGAATGGTTCGATCGGTTCGAACATATGATGGAGGATGTCTCAATGCGTTCGTCTGAGATTATAATTTTAGGAGATTTTAACATTGATCTACTTAAACCACATGATAAATGGAAACGGGTTTATGAATTACAGAATTTGACACAGTTAATTAACTCACCGACTAGGAAAAATCTATCCTCCGAAACACTAATTGACCACATATACGCAACAAACCCATTTAATATCATAGAAACAGCTGTGCCTGTATACGGTCTCAGTGATCACTTTCCAATTTGTCTAACATGGTCCAAAAAGGGGGTTAAAATTCCTAGAAATGTTCACAAATGTATATCCTTTCGAAGCTATAGGAAATTCGATTCTAATAATTTCTTGTCCGATTTGTGTAGCGCAAATTTTTCTGAGGTGTATCAGCACAATGACCCTGATGGAGCGCTGGCTGCTTGGTATGACATATTTATCTCTGTCTTTAACAAACACGTGCCATCGGTAACTAAACGTGTCAAACCAAGGGGTAAGCCACCGTGGCTTAATGAAAAAATCGAAAAGGCCATTAATTTACGAGATATTCTACTGCAAACAAATGGTAAAGATGATAAATTTAAAAAGCAAAGAAATAAGGTAACCGATATGAAAAGAGCCGCCAAAAAGAAATATTTCAGTGACCTTATTTCCCGAAAAGAAGATTCTAAATCGATCTGGAAAGCTATCAATGAGCTCTCCGATAAAACCTTGTCATCTAGTGCTCCTTCTGAGAGAACATTGTCTGCTGAACTCTTAAATGATCACTTCACAACTGTTGCAGAAAAGACGATCAAAGCTGACTGTTCAAAAGACAATGACCTATTTGAGCTAAAAGCGTACTGTGTATCGGAAAACATAAAATCTAATCTTCAAATCGAGTTTATTGGTGTACATGATGTTTATAAGGAATTGTGTTCATTAAATCAGTCCAGTTCTCGAGGTTTAGATGATATAGATGGTAAAATTTTGAAAATTGCTGCTCCGATTATATCAGAGCATCTTACATATATTTACAATCTTTCCATTGATAAAGGTGGTTATCCACAATCCTTCAAAGATGCTAAAGTTTTACCTTTTTTTAAATCTGGTGATCCCATTGATCCTTCTAACTACAGACCTATATCTATCCTATCTATTTTATCTAAACCCCTTGAAAAACACATTAAATATAGCATCCACAAACATTTCATGAAATATAATTTATTACATTCTAATCAAAGCGGATTTAGAGAAAATCATTCTTGTCACACCTTGCTCACCAATATAATTGAAGAATGGCATTTAAACATAAACAATGATCTCTTACAGGAACAATTTTTGTCGACTTCGCTAAAGCATTTGACACTATAGATCACAATCTACTCTTAAGAAAACTAACATTGTATGGTTTATCCCCTGAAGCTCTCAAACTCGTATCCTCATTTCTCAACTGTAGGCGACAAGTAGTCTTTAAAAATTCTGTTACTTCCTCTCTTATGCCAGTAAATTATGGCGTTCCCCAAGGGTCAGTCCTGGGGCCTATCTTATTCTCAGTTTATATAAATGATCTTCCTTTACATATATCTTCTCCATGTGAGCTTTTTGCTGATGACACTACTCTCCACAATAAAGACAAAGATGCTGACTCAGTATGTATCAAATTACAGAATGATCTTAATAAACTTGCAAAGTGGACTAATTTTAACCATATGGCCCTCCATCCTCAAAAGTCTAAATTTATGATGACTACAACCAGACAAAAACGTCAAAATATGAAAACCGATTTATTTAAAATACGTATACAAGATAAAGTCTTAGAAGAAGTTAAATCACACAAATTATTAGGCCTTACAGTTGATAATAATCTTTCGTGGTCTGATCATATTTCTAATTTGTCCAAAAGGTTATCTAAAAAATTATTCTTGTTGAACCGAATCAAGAATTTCCTTGATCAACATACCAGAAAATTATATTTCTATGCATATGTACAACCAGATATTAATTACGCTTCTACATGCTGGGATTTAGCCAGCAAAAATTGCTTAAAACCAGTAGAAAGCATGTACAGACGCGCTATTAAGCTGATACTCTTGAAATCTTCTTTACAAGCTAGTGATGATAAAGATCTTAACATTCTTCCATTCGATCTAAAATGCTGCTTTAATAAAGCTGTCTTTATGTATAAAATTATTAATAATCTTGCGCCACCTTATCTTCATGACAAATTTCCATTAATCAAAATTCGAGGCAAAAATATCCTATATACCCCTCGACCACGAACTGATCTTTTCAAGTCATCCCTTACTTACTCTGGGAGTAAATTATGGAACGAAATCCCTACACATTTAAAACAGAAAAATAGTTTAACAGCGTTTAAAAAAGCATATTTCAAACACCTCATAGACCATTTGTAAATTATGTTTCACCTAACTGTATATTCTCCCAAGTTTGATATTCATTTTGACACAAATGGCCTTCGTGGTCGGCTGGGCTATAAGCCATATGACATGATATGAAATGTTTATGTATGCCTGTGCGATGTTTACATATGTTCAGTGTGTGTGTGTGTGTGTGTGTGTGTGTGTGTGTGTGTGTGTGTGTGTGTGCAATATGTTATAATGAGATTGCTTACTATTTTCTTTATGAAAAAAAATGTTTTGTTTTAGTTTTGGTTTTCTTATTGCTGTGTTTAATTTTGTCAAATCGATGTAATCGTTCCTTTTCATTTATTGTTATTTTGAGGGCATAGTGTAAAAAAGCTTCCAGCTTATCTATTCACCCTCATTAAAGATTTCGAGTTTCGAGTTTCTATACCTCACCTGGTAATGGTAAATTGCAGGTGGAACTCGTTCTTCGAACAACCTGTCTGGTCAGTGTCCCCAAGCCATCTCCTTCCTATACTTTCTTTTTCCCTCCTGCGCTCTTTTTGAGTACACGTTCAGTGAGTACTCGTCTAACTCTACGCATTACCAGCCCTTGTTTGCTGACCAATGGACAACGTCCGTCCATTCACTGAACTGTTTTAATAGCCACCAGCGACACCAATCACACTGGTCAGGCCACGTGAATTATTGTTTCTTTTGCCTTTTCTTTTCCCTACCTAGGGAAATGCTTTATAACAAATAAGGGCGTATGCGACGGAACGTCACATGTCGCCATGTGAGGCTACATCACATGACACCCCCATCCCGGTGTGAAAAAAAAACTTTCGCCAAGAATTTTTTTTTTTAAATACACATACATATCTAGTTAATATACAACTTCAGCCATCAATCATCAATTTTTCATCATTCAGGAGTTGCCATTAATGCATAGAACTAACCTTCATGAACATCTTAAAGATCGAAAATCACATTCCAAAATCTTAGGGAAAAAAAAATGCAAAACCCGTTTTCCCCCTTAAAAAAACAACAACAACAACAAAACAGATTTACACTCCATCACAAATCACAAGTTACATAGACACTAAGAACATAAGATACTGATTATTCCAAATGCTAATGATGTTTATATATACCAAAATGTAAACAGTTTTTTCTAGCCTGTTGTCACATAATCATATGTCCTAACATCATCACAAAATGAGAATTTCCTCATGACTCACTTGATGAAAAAAAAAAAATTGGCAAGTGAAAAGTCTTTGTTCAAGCAAAAATATACAATATAGCAGTCCACTCGAAAGTTAAACACTGTTTTTTTCATTTTTCATAATGGACCGACGTGAAAAAAAAAAAAAACACTTGTAAAACATCAAATGAAGTATTCTGCACACATTCACAAAATAGCATCCTACAAAGAGCCAGCAATGCCAATACATATGCACTTTTGGAGAAAGATCAGTCACAACTACTTATCAATTCAGATTGACAGTAGCAGACATAACCCTGCCAAAATATCAATAAAGTCTTTCCACAATGAAAACAAACAGCATAATTATAAAGTTTGTGCACAATGAAAACAAACAGCAGTTACAGCAGCACGAAGGATACTGTGCACTCACGCACGAGACAGAAAGTCTGCCATGACATTCTGAGTGCCAGGTAGAGGCTCAATGTCAAACTTGAACTCCTGCAATGACAAAGCCCATCTTAACAGCCTGCTATTTTTGGTCTTGGACGATTGCAAAAACGTCAATGGCCTGTGGTCGGTTTGTAACCGAAACTGTCTTCCAGTCAGGAATCTGGCAAATTTCTCACAAGCCCAAACAATGGCAAGACACTCCCTCTCAATTGTTGAGTATTTGACTTGTGTGTTAGAGAACTTTTTACTTGCATATTGGACAGGGTGTAACAATCCATTCTTTTCCTGCAACAGTACAGCTCCCATGCCTTTCGAGCTGGCATCAGTTCTCAAAACAAAATCCTCTGAAAGAGAGGGCAAAAGCAACACAGGAAATGAATTGAGGATGTTTTGAACACATTCCAGCGCTTTCTGGCACTCATCTGACCAGACGATACTTTTGTTTTTTGTTCCTTTTGTTAAGTCACTCAAAGGGGCTGTCAATGACGCAAAATGTGGTACATATCTTCTGTAATAGGACAACAATCCAATGAGTGATCTGATCTGTTTCTTTGTACTGGGTCTCTTCAAGGCCAAGATCTTTTCTACTTTCTTTTCCTCTGGTGTCATTTTCCCAACAGAAATGACATGACCCAAAAACTCAAGAGTCTGAATCCAGCACGAATTTTGGACGGTCTAGCCGTCAGACCAAAATTCCGGAGTTTACAAAAAACAGCTCTCAAGTTTTCCAGAAGATAATTCCATGACATTGCAGCAAGCAAAATGTCATCAAAAAAACTTACTGCTCCACACTCATGAAGTTTTAGTGCACGCATCATTCTGGCAAAAGAAGCTGGGGCGTTCTGTAATCCAAATGGCATTTTCGTCCATTGAAACAGTCCTAAAGGTGTCTGAAAAGCTGTTTTTTCCTTGTCTGCTTCCGCCATCGGGATTTGCCAATATCCTTTAGTCAAATCTATTTTGACAAAATATTTTCCTTCTGACAGTTGACAAAGAAGTTCCTCAATGTCTGGGATAGGTTCTGCATCAAACACAGTGATTTTGTTTAACTTCCTGTAATCGATGCAAAACCACACCGAGCCATCAGGTTTGTCCACCAAAACAACTGGTAAGCTGTATGGTGATGAAGATGGTTCAATAACTTTCAACCCAAGCATAACTTGAATCTCTCTTTCGACAACCTGTTTTTTCGCAAATGGGAGAGGGTATGGTTTGACTCGGACTGGGTTTTCCGTACTCAAGTGAATAGTATGTGGTTCAATTGCTGTCACTGTCCCTGGGGTATCAGTCAGAACATCCTGAAAGTCCTTCAAAATACCTTCCAATTGTTCTTTCTGAACCAAAGACAGATCATCACACACTACAACATCACGATACGTTTCTCCCTTGACTGAAAGAGTGGGCAGAGGTACAGTATCATCTATACTGGTAGATGTTAACAATCCCACATTTGTTGTTTGTACAGTCTTTGCTCTGTCTCTGTATGTGACATCAGGTACAAAATCAGAATCAATGACTTCTGTAACAGCCACATCTGTTCCAGACACTGGACATAACCATTCAATTGACTCATTAATAGCAACATTTGTACGTTCAACATAATTGTTTATCATGTTTACATGTAATACCTTTTCAGCATTTGCCATTTTCACTTTGGGAACCACAATTTGTTCGTTGTCTTGTCCAGGTACATGCCTGTAGAGGATGTCAGAGTCCACGTACGTCGGCTTGTCCGTTGGTTTGTCAGAGACACTATGCTTTGCAGTAGACAGTACAGTCGTCAATGTCTCGTCGCTTCTCTGCATGGTCTTCAAAACATCTGGCGTAACTTTTAGTTCATCCAAATTTGAAACCTTGAGCGGTTTTGTTGGTTTTCCTTGCTCTACAACTTTTGATCTTGTACTGATGAGACAAGGAACGAAAGATCCTCCGGCACCACCATGTACTGTCGCAACACCTGGTAGATTTCCCAAAATCAAATCGCAAACTGGATTCTCAATAACACAGGCGGTAAGTGACCCAGAGTAGTATGGTGTATCAAAGGAAATTTTTGCAAGTGGAAAAGTTTCAATTTTTCCACCAAACGATCTGCATTTCTGAACAGTCAAGATATTGATCTGGTAGAACAAAACATTTCCTTACGCCAGCTGTGGTGCAACCCGTATCTCGCAAAACAGAGCCTTGTAAACCATTAATGGCACAATCCTCCAAAAGAAGACCATCAATGGACTGATCTGGTGCCAAAACAAGACCTTCTTCACATGTAGTGGAAACAAATCCAGTCTTTGCTCCACTTCCTTTGAAAGGACAGTCCCGTTTCAAATGGAATTTGCCATCACAAAAATGGCAACGTATGGTTTGATCGGTGGACAACAGGTTACCGTTAGTCTGCGAACCTCGACCTTGTCCACGCACTGGACCAAAGGGTCTTCGCGGTAGTTGTTCACCACGCCCTCGGAAAGGAAAAGGTCTTTCCGGTGGTGAGTATTGGCACTGACGGAAATTGCCAGAACCGACATGGTCTTGACCACGGAAAGGTCATTGTCTGTTGCCAAAAGACGTGTAAGAGTGTGGACCTTGGAATGAAATGCGATTTCCTGTTCTATCGTTTCCTTGTCCAAAATGCATCTGAAATGCCGCGTGAGACTCGAAAAGGGACGAATTTTCCTTGCGGGCAACACCTTTATCCGGATGAGCAATACAGTACTGATCCGCCATCTGACACATTTCATCAACGCTATCGAACTGTCTTTCCTTAAGAAAAGTGGCCAAATCTTTGCTGACGCTCTGAAAAAGTTGCTCTCGAAGTAGCAAATCTCGCAGTGATTCGAAAGTTTTATTCGTCTTTGTTAGGTCTATCCATCTGTCCAAACAATGACTCATTCTTATCAAAAAAAAGATGGAAATGATTCTCCCTTGTCAGGACGAATAGATCGGAAACGCTCACGAAAACGGTCAGCTGAGCACTGAAACTTCTTTAAGAGTTCTTCTTTTAATTGATCCCAAGTCAACCCTTCCTTTGCTGCAAGTGTGTGGTATAGTGCTAAAGCACTTCCCTTAAACAGCGACGCGATAAACAACGTCCATTTCTCCTTCGGCCAACCACAAGAAGTAGCGTGGTTCTCGAACCGAAAAAGAAAACTCAATATCGTCGGTTTTTTCTTCGAACGACGGCAACTTCGGAATATATGTCGACTTCAGATGAAATGTACTCGCGGAACCGACTGGTGGAGGTGGTGGGAGGCTCTCTCGATGCCTGTAATCTTTTAATTTCCGCATCAGTCTCTAATTCAAGTTGTCTCAGTTTAAATTGCTGTTCCTTATCCTTATCCTCTGTCTGTAGTTGTTTTTTCCTCTAACTCTAATCTTTTTTTTTATTTTCTTCCATCTCTTTCTGTAGTTTTTTCTCTTCAAACTCTAATCTTTTTAGAGCTTCTTGTCGTTCTTTATCTTTTTCTTCTAGTTGTCTCTGTTTTTCCTGTCTCTCTCTCTCTCTCTCTGTCTGCCCTATCCAAACATTGTTGGACATAGTTTGCTAATTTATCACCTTCAAAGCCTAAACGCTCAGCCTGTTGTACATATTCATCAAAATTTTCCATCATGAATAGTTACCACATACAAACAAGAAACAATGACTAAATATGATTAAAATAAGGCGATATGTGATGGTATATACGTTTCCAAAAAAACAACTTTGTTACAGTATGTACAAATAAAGAATTTAAATGCTGGTATAAACAGAAAAATAATAAAGGCCTACAAAAGAGAAGCACTAATAAGAATTGACAATGTGATCTTTCCAAAAGAGATTTTCACCAATATTCTTTCCGAAAGGGAAAAAGACAGCTAAGAAAATAAAATGCAATACTAATAACTCTTTTTTTGCGAATGAAAAGAAAACAGAGAAAATATAAAGTTTTACCCGGAAATAAATTCTTTATAATGTGTATGTTCTTAACTGTTCTTATTGCAGTAGTTACTTTCTTACTTAGTTTCTTGGTAAAACAAAACAGATGAGTTTACCAAACAAATGAATCGCCTTACACAATCAGTGAATACAAAGTTACAAAACAAATGAATCAACGAACAATTAAAAAGAGGGGGAGAAAACGTACACTAACGGAAATCCTACCTAAAAGATGACAATGATGAAAAGAAACTAGATAGGTGCCTATTGAAGAGAAGGTTTGGAGATTCTTTTTGTAAAGGGGGTGAAAAAGAAATGAAAGAATAGACAGGTCCAGTATAGAAAGAGGAAATTAGAAAAAGCGAAAGAGGCCCTCAGACAGCACCCTAATGGCAACTGACTCCCGTAATAATACACACAATATGCTAATAACACAATGCAATATACACAAAAAACAACCCAAAACATAATCAGGAAAACAAATGTTTATTAGGGCTGAGCGGTAATCCACTCCATCACCTACACTAGTTGAGTGACGGAGGTGAAGTCGATCCCACACTCAGAGGGGTAAGGGGGGAAAATCCAAATGAAACGAGAGGAAAGATAAAGAATTGCATAGTAATGAGAGAGGGAGGGACTATCGACTCCCCAATGCCATGCCCCCCTGCTAAATCAGAGCAGGAAGAGGTTGGGGCTATCAGTCCTGGGGAAAGGGATAAAACAAAATCTAATCTAGGGGAAGGACAACAACTCCTCAACGCCCTGCCCCCTTGCTGCCAGGTTCGAGCAAGAGGAGGTTGAGGCTATCGGTCCTGAGGGGGAAAGGGTCAAAAGAAAATCATGCAAAAAAAAACCCTAACAGAGTAGAGCAAATCAAAAGAAATCAACAACATTCGAACACACACATACAGAAACAAATGAAAATAAATACTGCAAACAATAATCAAACAATCAATAATACAAAACTTTTCTTTTCGCAAAATGAAATCTTAATTTTGTTCTTTAGAGAGGGAATCTTAACTCTTTTCTTTGGAGAGGGTACAAATAGAAATTTTTTTTTCCTTGGAGGGGGTACAAAAAGAACCGAAGTCCTTAGCCCTAGTCGGGATCACCACTGTCACACTGTGCATAAATGCATCCTGCACTCAGCCCAGCATTCACTCCATGCACACGCTCTCTCTCCAAACAACCAGAAGGCGCACTACAATAACTCTTCTTCTCCCCCTCCTCTCCGGGGAATAATTTACTAAACAATAATCAACTTTTCAAATCTTTCAACTGGTTTGTTTCTAAGAATTATTTTTCATTCCTCCTCTCCAGTGGAGGTACAGACATTCCACAGATCCACTAGCTGGGACCAAACTTCATCTCATTATACATAATAATTCACGAATACATCTTTTCATCTTATTATACATAATTCAAAAATACATCTTTTCATCTCATTATACATAATTCAGAAATACATCTTTTAATGATTTCTCCTCCTCACTGGAGAAACAATTCATACATTTTCTAACGAAGAGTCAAAGATGGCTAGTATTTGAATTCCGACCCAGGGGAATAATCACCAATCTTTGTGGGTCAAGATGATAAATTCTTTAAATCTTCTCTCACGACTGTCGCAGTCTTCTTCACAATTAGGTGCTGCTGCAGCACTGGAGATCAACTACTTCTACGACTGCCTCAGTCGCCTAGTCTGTTACTGGTGCTGCCACAGCACTGGGAAGGGCTGAAACACGAATGAAGTCCGTGTAAGTAATCTATTTCAAAATCTGAATAATGATAAATTCTTTTCCCTTTTTCCCTTTTCTTAACTCTCTGTTTTTTCCTCTCCCCATCTGTCTATACCTCACCTGGTAATGGTAAATTGCAGGTGGAACTCGTTCTTCGAACAACCTGTCTGGTCAGTGTCCCCAAGCCATCTCCTTCCTATACTTTCTTTTTCCCTCCTGCGCTCTTTTTGAGTACACGTTCAGTGAGTACTCGTCTAACTCTACGCATTACCAGCCCTTGTTTGCTGACCAATGGACAACGTCTGTCCATTCACTGAACTGTTTTAATAGCCACCAGCGACACCGATCACACTGGTCAGGCCACGTGAATTATTGTTTCTTTTGCCTTTTCTTTTCCCTACCTAGGGAAATGCTTTATAACAAATAAGGGCGTATGCGACGGAACGTCACATGTCGCCATGTGAGGCTACATCACATGACACAGGTATTTATCATTGAATGTTTATTTATTAGCAAACCGAAACCGTATTCCCGTTTAGGAGCGACTGAAACTTCCTCAGCACACTTGTGAAGGTTTTGTTGTTGTTTTTTTTAAAGTATTTGTTGTGTTCTGTTATCCTATGACTTGATAGGGTAGCAAAACGAAATGCTGTCGGAAAACATAGATGAATTGAGTATTAAAGGAAGTGGTCTTCAGAAAAAAAAAGATTTTGTTTATTCTGTGACTTAACTAGTTATGAATGCATGTTGGAAAAAATGTTAATTATTTCAATGTGGTTTAGCTAGACTTTGCGAGAAGAGGGAGAGTTTTGATGCTATGGATAATAAGCTTCCAGAGTGAGCGACACAGACTTTTTAATGATTTTCATTTGATGTGGATAAGAAGTTAACTCACTCTTGACATAAATATGGAATAATTATGTGTTGGTAAACAAGAGTGTTGTGGAAATCTTTGCCTTGCATATATTGAAGTAGATGAATCTTTTGAAAAGAGACCTTTTAAAAATCTGGTGATTATATGAAATGAAATGAACATTCTTGTGTTACAAGAACAGAAATGAACATTTTGTGAATTGACGAAAGAAATTTATAGTTTGATGAAAAGTAATCATTAATTGTGTGTAATGAAAGTAACCATTAATTGTGTGTAATGAATTGTATTCATGGTTTATTGAAGAGGGTCTGGATGGAAATTCTTTCCCCAATTTGAAAAACTAAATTCTGAAAGGTTTATATGGAAATCCTTTCCTGTGTAGTGTTATGATTCTGGAAAGGGAATGTTGTAGTGTTATGATTCCGGAAAGGGAATGTTGTAGTGTTATGATTCCGGAAAGGGAATGTTGTAGTGTTATGATTCCAGAAAAGGGAATGTTGTAATGTTGAAGAAAGAATATGCTGATGTTTAGCCCAAGTTGTAGTGGAATATGATGTGGCTAATGAATATGAATGTAGTCGTGATTGTAATGAATAGTAGCCATGATAATCAAGGTAGTTAATCAGTTTCCCCCAGGTAGAAGCGTTCCCTGGACTGAGGGGAACTGGCTGCCATTGTTTGAGGGTCAGGGCCGTAGCTGAGACTACGCCCCTGTTCTCCACCCTGTGTCGGCGTGGAGAGGTCAGCCTGAGTCAACAATCGCCCTACCTGCCACTGCGCCCGGGACCGACTACCCGCTGAGCCAGTTGGGCTGGAGACGCCGCTGCTGCCAAACCAGAGCGCCGCTCCTGTGTTTGAACCAGCGACCTGTTGGCCAGGTCATCGTTGTGTTTGTGTGTGAGCCACAGCTCCTGTGTGAGACTGTCACCTCGTCGCCGGCAGACGCCGCGAGTGTGTTAGAGATTTTTTTAGCCACAGCTCTGGAGTGATTTAAGTCCTGTGTCGGACTTGACTTGACGCTGTGGTCGTCGTCTTCATCATCTGCGTCATCTTCGTCTTCGTCTTCATCTTCGTCTTCGGCGTCGTCGTCGTCATCGTTGTCGTTGGAACCAGCAGCGCCAACGAACAGATACATATAGATATATTTTGTGTGTATGCCTTGTGGTTGGCGTGCTGACCTATTAATGATTTTGCCTTTATATTATATGTGTTTGTCTGATGGCTCGGGCAGCATAAAGCAAAAAAAAGTGTTGTTCTGTTGCCTGGCTGTCAATGTTCAGGTGAGTGGGTGTGTGTGTGTGCATTTGAAAAGTCGTGCATGCATCCGTAATTTCTGAGTGAGAGTCAGACAGTCAGACACCTGCAGACACACCCATTCCATCCGTAACATCTGGTGACCCCGTAGAACTTTTCTTATTTACCTTCAAAATTGTGCTAGGGTTAGGATTTCTTTTGTAACCCCTTTATAGTGTCCCCAGTTATTAAGTTAGGACACATTAACAGACTTTCCTTTTGAGTGAATTGATTGTTTTGTATTGTTGTATGACTGTTTCTTGTTAAATTGATTTCCCGTCTCCAGTGTAACGGGGTATCTCTTTTGTATAGTTTCTGGAGATACGAGGGCCTAGTTCTTTATCTTCTGTGGGCTTTAGTTTGATTATCTTTTGTTACCCTTCTGATTGTTTCTATTTCTTCCTTTTCACTTGGGGATTGTATTGCTCCTATAGCATTCTGAAGATTCTTTCTCTCTTGAATGAATGTGTGTATGATTGGCTGCCTGGGCCATTTTTAAAAAGATAAACCCCCTTCCCCCCAAAGAAAAAACCCAACAAGATTGTATTGATTCATATATGCATATGTGTATTGATCATTGATTGATTTATGCATATGTTTGTGTGTTCTTGATTGATTTCTGCATATGTTTATTCATTATTCCCGTTGTTGATTGATGCATTTGTTTATTACCTATCACTGATTGCTAAGTGCGTTTCCCAAACCCGTAAACTTCTGTTATTACTGTCGTTTCGTTCCCTTTCAAAATTAGTCGTAGTTTTTTTGTTTTTTTTTAAGTGTGATAGATGTAAATGTTTGTGTAAAAATAATAATAATAACCCTCTTTGAAATATATTTCAGTGGACATAGTGTCTAAACTTTCTTTTGATTGTATTTGGTCCACTGACTTAGTGTTTCAATATGGCCTCTGAGGATGAAGATAAAGTTTTCACTAAATACTTGCAACGTGGTAAGGCATTTGGTCTTGAAGGACAGCTTTTACTAGACTATGTTGATAAATGTATTAGGCAAGATTTAGAAAGAGAAGAAAGAATGAACATACAGCGAATGCAGGAAGAACAGGAAACTAAAAGAGAAGAGTTTAAAGTTAAAGAGATAGAGGAAACTAAAAGAGCACAAGAGATAGAAGAAACTAAAAGAGCACACGAGATTGAAGAAACTAAAAGGATACAGTTAGAACTTTCTCGTCAAGGAGTAGTTTCAGGTGAGGACAGTCATAGTCAAAGTGATAGCGTACCCAGGTCTAACGCCCCTCGTCCTACCTTTCCGAAATTACCTCCCTTTAAAGAAAGAACCGATGACATTGACAGTTATCTGTTCAGGTTCGAAACCCATGCTCGGTCTCTAGGCTGGTCAGAAAGTCTATGGGTCACTTATCTCTCTGCATTACTTGAAGGTTCAGCTCTCGCGCTTTATCACAGTTTGGCAGAAAATAATGTGTTTTTTATGAGTTGTTGAAAGAGAGTTTGTTAAAGAAATTTCAGTGTACTCCAGATGGTTTTCGTAAGCGTTTTCGTGAGTCAAAGCCTAGTGCAGATGAACCCTTTGAAACTTTTTCAGTGGAACTTAAACGCCTTCTTGATCGTTGGATTTCGTTGTCTAAGATTGAAAAATCTTTTCAGGGTCTTGTTGATCTTATTCTGAGAGAGCAGTTTTTAGAATGTGTTTCTAAGGATTTGGCTACGTTTCTGTGTGAAAAAGATGAAAAGACATTTGATGCTATGATCAAATCTGCTGAATCATACAGACGTGCCCATCCCACTAAGTTCCTTTCCAGAAAGGCTGATGTAAATATTTTTGCCTCTGTTTCCCATAATACTTCTGGACAGTCAGATAGACCCCCATTCTGTAGTCAGTCAGAGAGAGGTCGCAGGTATTTTGCCCCTCATCCTGTTCAGAATCCCAGCACCCCAGCTAATCGAGGCGGTAGTAACCATTACCGTGGTCGTGGTGCTCGTCAGTATTCAGTCAATAGTGGTTCATCAGGAAATACCTTTTCCCAGTCTCCCAGTGTTGTCTGTGTTCTTTGTAAAAAGACAGGGCATGTGGCTGCCAAATGTTCTTGGAAGTCGGGTAGAAACCCATGGAAGATTTGTACTCTAAGTCATCCAGACAAGTGCCCCTTTGTTGTTGGCAGTTCAACTGTCGTCGACAAGTCAGCTGACAAACATTCTACTGCTGCTTGTTCGATTATTCGTTTCCCATTCGCTTGTTTAGCTGCAGGTGAATTCACAGGGAAGTTGAACTTAGAATATGGTTCTGTTAATGGCACTCTAAGTTCTGTATTGCGTGACACTGGTGCTACCATCTGCGGTGTTCGCAAGAGATTAGTTTCCGATAGCCAGATGCTAGGTACTACAGTGAGCTGTGTTTCTTTTGGAGGACGTGTGGATGAATTCCCACTAGCTACAGTTCCTGTCAGTTGTCCCTACTTTGAGGGTGACCTAACCTGCTGTGTCCTAGACAGTCCTGTCGCAGATCTCATCATAGGTGATGTACCTTGTGTCTGTGAAGGCAGTGCTTCCAGTGATGTGAGCGATGAACCCTTCTCTTTAGCTGCCGTTACCAGGGCTAGAGCTAAACATGTGGTGAGAAGAAACCTCTGTGTCAGATCCCTGATTATTTGAATATTTCTCGTTCTGATCTGATTCAGAAACAAAAGGAGGATGAGTCGTTGAAGACATGTTTTCAGTTAGCATCTTCTGGTGAAGTGAAGAAGTCAGGTACAGCTACCTTCTACTATTTGTCAGACAGTGTTCTGTATAGGCATTTAAAGAAAAATGACATTCCTTTTGATCAGGTTGTTGTTCACTATGACCTCCGACCTACAGTGCTATCTGTAGCACACGATCTTATCCTGTCAGGTCATTGTGGTTCTCGTCGAACTCTTGCAAGAGTCCTCAACAAGTTCTTTTGGCCTGGTGTTACTGTAGATGTGGCCAAGTATGTCGCTTCATGTGACGTTTGTCAGAAGACAGTACCTAAGGGGAAAGTTTGTCCAGTACCCCTTTCTACTGTTCCGTTCATTGGTACTCCATTTGACCGTGTGGCTGTTGACCTTGTGGGTCCACTGTCTCCTTCTTCGGAACAAGGTCATAGATATATTCTTACCATGATTGACATAGCCACCTGTTACCCAGAGGCTGTTCCCTTGAAGGACATCTCTTCTGTCAGTGTAGCAGAAGCACTATTGGGTATCTTTTCACGTCTAGGATTCCAAAAGAGATTCTTTCGGATCAAGGCACCCAGTTTAATTCTGACCTCATGAAGCAGTTCCATGTGCTATGTGGTACCAAGGGCATTCGCACATCGCCATACCATCCTCAGGCAAATGGTCATGTTGAGCGTTTCCATGGCACACTGAAATCGATGCTGAAGAAAACTGTGTGTTCTTACCCAAAGGCATGGCATCGATATCTACCTACGCTGCTATTTGCATGCAGAGAGTTGCCTTCAGAAAGTACAGGTTTTTCCCCATTTCAGTTGTTGTTTGGTAGACAAGTTCGTGGCCCTATCGCTGTATTGCAGGAATCTTGGACCCAGTCTGGTGGTCATGATGCTGAAGCAAAACCCCTCTATGCCTACTTGTTCGAACTCAAAAATGTCATTGCTGACTCATGCAAGTTGGCTATGGATCATTCTGTCAATTCCTCTACCAAGGGAAAAAAAGTATTTTGATCGTAAGGTGAGAGAACGTCATTTCCAGGTTGACGATGAAGTCCTTGTTCTCCTCCCTACGGATTCGAACAAGTTACTGGCTAGTTGGTCAGGACCATTTCCAGTTACCAAAGTCTTGCATCCTGAATACAAAGTTCTAGTCAAAGGGAAAGAAAAGGTTTTTCATGCTAATATGTTGAAGAGGTACATTCGCCATTCTGCTGTGTCTGTGTCTCAGACTATCCCAACAGTTACCTCACAGGGAAAGTCGGTACAATGGTCAGAAATAGCACCTCTCAGTTCTGGCAAGAAAGATGTTTCTTTCAAAAGTTCTCCAGGAAGTGTTCCTTGTTCGAACCCCGCTCCCAGTTCTTGTGATCCTGTGGTCACGTACACAGTCGGTGTTGTTCAGGACTGCGATGACGCACTACCAATACACACTCTACCTGTTCCCATGGCATCTTCTATGCCAGATGAAGATATCGATTCAGTACAGTTTGATGATACTTTGTCTGACAGCAATGCTAAGGAGTTACGAAGAGTCTTTGAGGATTTTCAGGATATTCTGACTCCGAAACCAGGCTCCTTTTCAGGCAACGTGCTGTTAGAGATTCCTCTAACAACAGATGTTCCAGTTAGAAAAAGGTGTTATGACATCCCCTTCTCTGCTAGAGAGGTTGTTGAGAGAGAAGTTGGCATCATGTTGGAACTCGGTATCATTGAACCTTCAAATAGTCCCTATGCTTCCCCAGTTGTACTAGTCAGGAAAAAAGATGGTACATGTCGCTTTTGCATTGATTTCCGTTCTCTGAATAAGATTACCGTCTTCGATGCTGAGCCCATTCCTGACGTGGAAAGTTTGTTTGCGGGATTATCTGATGCACAGTTCTTTACAAAGATAGATCTTGCAAAGTGATATTGGCAGATAGTTGTTAAGCCCGAGGACCGTCCAAAGACAGCTTTTACAACACATATGGGTCTTTTTCAGTTTGTAAGGATGCCTTTCGGTCTTGTGTCAGCACCTGCTGTTTTCGCACGCATGATACGCATGCTAGCTTTGGATCAGTTCTCAGCCGTCAGTTTCTTTGATGATATTCTGGTTCACCGTGTTTCATGGGATGCACATATTCGTCATGTGAAAGGTGTTCTTTCGTGTCTGAGGTCTTTCAACCTCACAGCTCGTCCCTCGAAAATCGAGGCAGGTTTCCATTCTCTGGAATTTCTTGGGCATATTGTTGGAGGTGGTACTATGCGTCCTGAACAGAAAAAGATAGATACGATTCTGAGAATTCCCACCCCTACTACCAGAAAGCAAGTCAGATCTTTGCTAGGATTGCTTAGCTTCTACAGGAGATATGTTCCCAGTTTTTCCACTTTGAGTGCCCCACTCTCTGATTTAATCAAGGATGTTTGTCGAGCTGGAAGATCTATTTCTTGGACCCCTGAATGTGCAGTAGCGTTAAAGAAGATTCAGAGTATTTTGTCATCAGCACCTGTCTTACTGTTATCTCAGTTAGGTAAGCCCTTTTGTTCTTAGAACCGATGCTAGTTCTGTTGGGCTAGGTGCTGTACTACTGCAAGAGGATGATGATGTACTTTACCCAGTTGTGTTTGGGAGTCGCAAATTGTTGGATCGTGAGAAGTCATACAGTACCATCGAACGAGAGTGTTTAGCCATTGTCTGGGCTGTTCAGAAGTTCGTTCAGTACCTTTGGGGAGTCAGGTTTATCCTACAAACAGACCATCGACCTTTGACGTACCTTCGAACGTCAAATTTTAAGAATTCCCAGATTATGCGTTGGGCATTATCTCTGCAGGAATTGTCGTTCGAAGTGGCACCAGTTCCAGGATCATCGAACATTTTCGCTGATCTTCTTTCACGTTCTTTTGAGAACCAGTCCGTTCCTTAGACATTGGTTTGTGTACATCCCAGTTTTTATGTCCTTTTCATGTATTTTTTCTGGAATTTTGTGACTTGTAGTTGTTTACTTCCTCTTAGTAAAAACAATTTGAACGTTGTTTTTTTCTTTTGTTTTTTTTTAGGAGGGGGAGTATTGTGATGGATCATTTCCCGTCTGGTCACAAATTTTCATACAACCGTGCTTACCGGAAGGTAGTTGTCCGGAAGCCGGTTGCAAAATTCAGCTGACTGCTGCTCACCGGCGCACTGTTAAAAGCCGGGTGAGTTGAACCGGTTAGGCAGTCTCTGCAGTGATTCCGGCAACGCAACAGCACAGAAGGCCAAAGAGGGACTCCAGCTATTTTTTGTGGCAGTCAGGTATTTATCATTGAATGTTTATTTATTAGCAAACCGAAACCGTATTCCCGTTTAGGAGTGACTGAAACTTCCTCAGCGCACTTGTAAAGGTTTTGTTTAAAAAAAAAAGCATTTGTTGTTATGACTTGATAGGGTAGCAAAACGAAATGCTGTCGGAAAACATAGATGAATTGAGTATTAAAGGAAGTGGTCTTCAGAAAAAAAAAGATTTTGTTTATTCTGTGACTTAACTAGTTATGAATTCATGTTGGAAAAAATGTTAATTATTTCAATGTGGTTTAGCTAGACTTTGTGAGAAGAGGGAGAGTTTTGATGCTATGGATAATAAGCTTCCAGAGTGAGCGACATAGACTTTTTTTAATGATTTTCATTTGATGTGGATGAGTAGTTTACTCACTCTTGATATAAATATGGAATAATTATGTGTTGGTAAACAAGAGTGTTGTGGAAATCTTTGCCTTGCATATATTGAAGTAGATGAATCTTTTGAAAGAAACCTTTTAAAAATCTGGTGATTATATGAAATGAAATGAACATTCTTGTGTTACAAGAACAGAAATGAACATTTTGTGAATTGACGAAAGAAATTTATAGTTTGATGAAAAGTAATCATTAATTGTGTGTAATGAAAGTAACCATTAATTGTATGTAATGAATTGTATTCATGGTTTATTGAAGAGGGTCTGGATGGAAATCCTTTCCCCAATTTGGAAAACTAAATTCTGAAAGGTTTATATGGAAATCCTTTCCTGTGTAGTGTTATGATTGCAGAAAGGGAATGTTGTAGTGTTATGATTCCGGAAAGGGAATGTTGTAGTGTTATGATTCCAGAAAAGGGAATGTTGTAATGTTGAAGAAAGAATATGCTGATGTTTAGCCCAAGTTGTAGTGGAATATGATGTGGCTAATGAATATGAATGTAGTCGTGATTGTAATGAATAGTAGCCATGATAATCAAGGTAGTTAATCAGTTTCCCCCAGGTAGAAGCATTCCCTGGACTGAGGGGAACTGGCTGCCATTGTTTGAGGGTCAGGGCCGTAGCTGAGACTACGCCCATGTTCTCCACCCTGTGTTGGCGTGGAGAGGTCGGCCTGAGTCAACAGTCGCCCTACCTGCCACTGCACCCGGGACCGACTACCCGCTGAGCCAGTTGGGCTGGAGACGCCGCTGCTGCCAAGCCAGAGCGCCGCTCCTGTTTGAACCAGCGACCTGTTGGCCAGGTCGTCATTGTGTTTGTGTGTGAGCCACAGCTCCTGTGTGAGACTGTCACCTCGTCACCGGCAGACGCCGCGAGTGTGTTAGATATTTTTTTGAGCCACAGCTCTGAAGTGATTTAAGTCCTGTGTCGGACTTGACTTGACGCTGTAGTCGTCGTCTTCATCATCTGCGTCATCTTCGTCTTCGTCTTCGACGTCGTCGTCATCGTCGTCGTTGGAACCAGCAGCACCAACGAACAGATACATATAGATATATTTTGTGTGTATGCCTTGTGGTTGGCGTGCTGACCTATTAATGATTTTGCCTTTATATTATATGTGTTTGTCTGATGGCTCGGGCAGCATAAAGCAAAAAGAAGTGTTGTTCTGTTGCCTGGCTGTCAATGTTCGGGTGAGTGGGTGTGTGTATGTGCATTTGAAAAGTCGTGCATGCATCCGTAATTTCTGAGTGAGAGTCAGACAGTCAGACACCTGCATACGCACCCATTCCATCCGTAACAGTATGTAGGTATGTATGTATGTATGTATGTGTGTGTGTATGTATGCGTGTATGTATGTATGTATGTATGTATGTATGTGTATGTATGCGTGTATGTATGTATGTATGTATGTATGTATGTATGTATGGATGCATGTATGTACGTATGTATGTACGTACGTACGTACGTACGTACGTATGTATGTATGTATATATGTATGTATGTATGCATGTATGTGCGAAGGTATATATGTAGGTTTGTATTGATGAATGGATGGGCACGCGGATGGGTTGGTGTGCGTGTGCGTGTGTGTGTGTGTGGGGGGGGGGGAGGGGGAGAGGGGGGAATGTGCCCGTGCGTGTGTCGGTACGGGTGTGCATGGGTGTGTTTGTGTGTAAGCAAGTGCTTGTACATGCACGAGCGAGCTTGCACGCATGCGTGTGTGTGTGCGTGTGTGCGTGTGCATGTATGTGTGTGTGTGTACGTGCGTGCGTGTGTGTGTGTGTGTGCGTGTGTGTGTGTGCATGTGAGAGAATGTGTGTGTGTGTGTGTTTGTCTGTCTGTCTGTGCACGCACGCACTCACGAATCAAGCAAGTGTACTCACGAACACCCGCGTGTGTGCGCGCGCGCGTGGGTGCATGATTTTTTGTTCAAAATCTTACCCGTTTACTGAACGAAGAACACTACACTGGATTAAATTGTATTCTTCGAATATAGTCAAGAAACTCGTGACTTCATTGTGCTTTTCATTCTCATCTCTAGATCGATCTAGCGCAGCACACACACAACACACACACAACCAACACACACACACACACACACACACACACACACACACACACACACACACGCACGCACGCATGCACGCATGCACACACACACACGCACGCATGCGTGCGCACAAATGCATATGTACACACACACACACACACACACACACACACACACACACATACACACTCACACACACACACACACACACACACACACACACACACACACACACATATATATATATATATACAACAGCAGCAACAGTGACCACAGCTACAACAAGAAAAAAAACTTTTTAAACGTGTTTATTAACTTTCAATAGTCAGAATGGGTGTCGCCAATCGCTACGTCGGAATAGAAATCGTCGGACTATTAACTTTTCAGACTGTTGAACATCGGACCATCGGGCAGCGCCCGTTGATCAGTCAAATTCGTTGCAAATGACTATCGTACGCCTGTCAATCTCATTTCCAAGTTTAGAAAATCGAACAATGGAGCCCTAGAATAAGAAAAAAAGAAAGAAAACGAAATGTTAAAGTAGTAGTAGTAGTTGCAGCAATGTAGTGGACGTAGTAGTGGTCATGATATTCTGCTGCAACGAATTTGACCGCAGCTTCAGTCAAATTCATTGCTTGGGCAAATTCAATGCAAATACTGAGCCGGCACAATGACCAACAAAAACCTAGTAGTAATAGTAGTAGAAGTAGCAGTTGTAGTAGTAGTAGTAGTAGTAGTAGTAGTAGTAGTAGTTGTAGTTGTAGTTGTAATAGTAGTAGTCATGATTTTCAGCTGCAACCAATTTGATTGGCTCTTGATCAGTCAAATTCGTTGCAAATGACTATCCTACGCCTGTCAATCTCATTCCCAAGTGTAGAAAACTGCACAATCGAGCCCTAGAATAAGAACAAAAAAGAAAACGAAATGTGAAAGTAGTAGTAGTAGTTGCAGCAATGTAGTCGACGTAGTAGTGGTCATGATATACCGCTGCAACGAATTTGACTGGAGCAACGAATTTGACTGCAGCTTCAGTCAAATTCATTGCTTGGGCAAATTCAATACAAATACTGAGCCGGCACAATGACCAACAAAAATCTAGTAGTAGTAGCAGTAGTAGTAGTAGTAGTAGTAGTGATGATTTTCAGCTGCAACCAATTTGACTGGTTGTTGATCAGTCCAATTCGTTGCAAATGACTATTGTACGCCTGTCAATCTCAATCCCAAGTGTAGAAAATCGCACAATGGGGCCCTAGAATACGAAAAAAAGAAAGAAAAGAAAATGTGAAAGTAGTAGTAGTAGTTGCAGCAACGTAGTCGACGTTGTAGTGGTCATGATATTCCGCTGTAACGAATTTGACTGGAGCAACAAATTTGACTGCAGCTTCAGTCAAATTCATTGCTTGGGCAAATTCAATGCAAATACTGAGCCGGCACAATGACCAACAAAAATCTAGTAGTAGTAGTAGTAGAAGTGGCAGTAGTAGTGGTGGTAGTAGTAGTAGTAGTGGTAGTAGTAGTAATAATAATAATAATAATAAATCGAGCTTATATAGCGCTCTTCGATGAGAGAAGAAGACTCATCCTCAGAGCACTTCACAATACAGGAAAAATAAAAGGTTCCATAAACATTGCACAATACTGAGAAAAAGGCATCAAAACAATAGGTCACAAAGCAAGCACTAAAACAGATGAAAAAGCCACATCCCCCCCCCCCCACTCTATCCTCCCCCACCTCCCCCCCCCCCCCCCCCACACACACACACACACACACTGCCACGCCACACACACCACACACATGACATTATATGAACAACGCTCGACAAGAATTTGGGAATAGAAGAAAAGAACCAGCCCCCAGCCCCCAACCCCCCCCCCCCCCCCCTCCCCCGCCTCCAATTTCGTGAACACTGCACGGGATACAATATAAAACATGCAGAAGGGAGCACCCACACCCACAGACACACACACACACACACACACACACACACACACACAAAGGGCAAACTCAACACGAAGCAACAAAAACCCACGCGCGTAAACGCACACACACGAACGCACACACGCAAAAGTACATAAGCATTCAGGCACGGAAGCGCGCGTGCACATACAAGAGGCAAAAGGATGGAGAATGCATGGGAAACACGCATTAACTCGTACGCTATGTAGAAAGACAAAAGGACTTCTGAAAGAGATGCGTTTTGAGACCAGATTTGAACGCAGAGAGAGTATGTGAAGAGCGGAGCTGGGAGGGGAGGGAGTTCCAGACAAGGGGGGCTTGATAACTGAAAGAACATTGGCCAAAGGATTTCAGTTTCATGCGGGGAAGCTTGAGAAGTTTGTCACTGCTAGAGCGGAGAGTGCGAGAGGGTTGATAAGTGACAAGTGTGTTGGAAAGATAAGCAGGCAATGTTTCATCAAAGTGTCGGAAGGCAAGTGTTGCGAGTTTATACTGAATGCGCGCATGAATGGGAAGCCAATGTAGTCTAACTAACAGAGGTGTAGTGTGGGTTCTTTTGGACTTTTGGAAAACAAGTCTGGCTGCGTTGTTTTGTATACGTTGAAGTCGATTTATATCGACAGCGGGAAGACCGGCAAGAATGCTGTTACAGTAATCGAGTTTTGACATGATGAGGGAACAGATAAGTTGGGCAGTCCCTTTCTGTGTAAGATATGAGCGAATTGACGTGATCTTTCTCAAAGCCAAATAGGCTGAACGACACAGGTGACCGATCTGGACATAGTAGTAGTAGTAGTAGTAGTAGTAGTGTAGTAGTAGTAGTAGTAGTGATGATTTTCTGCTGCAGGCAATTTGACTGGCTGTTGATCAGTCAAATTCGTTGCAAATGACTATCGTACGCCTGTCAACTCATTCCCAAGTGCAGAAAGTCCAATAATGGACCCTAGAATACGAACGAAAGAAAGAAAAGAAAATGTGAAAGTAGTAGTAGTAGTTGCAGCAATGTAGTCGACGTAGTAGTGGTCATGATATTCCGCTGCAACGAATTTGACTGGAGCAACGAATTTGACTGCAGCTTCAGACAAATTCATTGCTTGGGCAAATTCAATGCAAATACTGAGCCGGCACAATGACCAACAAAAATCTAGTAGTAGTGGTAGTAGAAGTAGTAGTAGTAGTAGTTAGTAGTAGTAGTAGTAGTAGTTGTTGTTGTTGTTGTTGTTGTTGTTGTTGTTGCTGTTGTTGTAATAGTAGTAGTCATGATTTTCAGCTGCAACCAATTTGACTGGTTGTTGATCAGTCAAATTCGTTGCAAATGATTATCGTACGCCTGTCAATCTCAATCCCAAGTGTAGAAAATCGCACAATGGAGCCCTAGAATAAGAACCAAAAAAAACAAAACCATAAGTTAGAGTAGTAGTAGTAGTTGCAGCAATGTAGTCGACGTAGTAGTGGTCATGATATTCCGCTGCAATGAATTTGACTGGAACAACGAATTTGACTGCAGCTTCAGTCAAATTCATTGCTCGGGCAAATTCAATGCAAATACTGAGCTGGCAGAATGACCAACAAAAATCTAGTAGTAGTAGTAGTAGTAGTAGTAGTAGTAGTAGTAGTAGTAGTAGTAGTGGTAGTAGTAGTAGTTGTTGTAGTAGGAGTAGTAGTAGTCATGATTTTCAGCTGCAACCAATTTGACTGGCTCTTGATCAGTCAAATTCGTTGCAAATGACTATTGTACGCCTGTCAATCTCATTCCCAAGTGTAGAAAATCGCACAATGGAACCCTAGAATAAGAAAAAAAAGAAAGAAAACGAAATGTCAAAGTAGTAGTAGTAGTTGCAGCAATGTAGTCGACGTAGTAGTGGTCATGATATTCCGCTGCAACGAATTTGACTGGAGCAACGAATTTGACTGCAGCTTCAGTCAAATTCATTGCTTGGGCAAATTCAATGCAAATACTGAGCCGGCACAATGACCAACAAAAATCTAGTAGTAGAAGTAGTAGTAGTAGTAGTTGTAGTAGTAGTAGTAGTAGTAGTAGTAGTAGTAGTAGTGGTGGTGGTGGTAGTAGTAGTAGTAGTAGTAGTAGTAGTGGTCATGATTTTCAACTGCAACCAATTTGACTGGTTGTTGATAAGTCAAATTCGTTGCAAATGACTATCGTACGCCTGTCAATCTCATTCCCAAGTGTAGAAAATCGCACAATGGAACCCTAGAATACAAAAAACAAGATGCGAAGCATACAAACGTACTCCCAGTTTTCCAAACGGCTTATCAATCGGCCAAGTGCTTTGTGAGATAACAAATAAAGGCAAAATAACGGTTTTAACGGTTATTTAACCGATGTACACTTTTGAAACTGGTATTTTAGTCCTCACTGGGTTAAAGCCTGTGTACATACCAAATTTCATCCAAATCGGGCAATATGTCAAGAATAACGGTTTTTAACGGTCAAATTTTGAAACACTACATGGAAGTGCCATTTGTGTGTGATAACCTTTCTATATACAAAATTTCATTAAAACCCACCAATATATAAAAAAATAACGGCAAAATAACGGTTTAACGGTTATTTAACCGATATACACTTTTGAAACTGGTATTTTAGTCCTCACTGGGCTAAAGCCTGTGTACATATCAAATTTCATCCAAATCGGACAATATGTCAAGAATAACGGTTTTTAACGGTCAAATTTTGAAACACTATATAGAAGTGCCATTTGTGTGTGATAACTTTTCTATATACCAAATTTAATTAAAATCCACCTATATATAAGAAATAACGGCAGAATAACGGTTTTTAACTGTTGTTCAATCCATTTTCAACATTACATCACTTACATATGGACAGAGGCTCCGACTTGTCACAAGATCATCCAAACCGCTTATAAACTGGCCAAGTACTTTCTGAGATATCCCGTAAAGAAGAAAAACCGTTACAGGCCGTTACAGCCGTTAGTAACGGCTATAGCGGGCATAACGTTAAGTAACGGATGCAACGGTAAAATAAAACATTGGGCATCATCCATGATCCATAATAAACATACCTACAAATTTTCAGAAAGATCGGCCCAGTAGTTTTGTCTGGAACGAATAGAACACATTTTGACCATGGATGGACGGACAGACACACAGATAGCATTTCTTCGTTCCCATTCTAAAGTACTTCCTGTTCTTTAAGAACTGGGAGTACAAAAAACGTTGCAGGCCGTTACAGCTGTTAGTAATGGCTATAACGGTAAACTAAAACATCGGGCATCATCCGTGACCCATAATAAACATACCTGCTAATTTTCACAAAGATCGGCTAAGTACTTTCTGAGATATTCCATGAAGAAAAACAACCGTTACAGGCCGTTACAGCCGTTAGTAACGGCTATAACGGTAAACTAAAACATCGGGCATTAATCGTGACCCATAATGAACATACCTACAAATTTTCACAAAGATCGGCCAAGTACTTTCTGGGATATTCTATAAAGAAGAAAAACTGTTACAAGCTGTTACAGCCGTTAGTAACGGCTATAACGGTAAACTAAAACATCGGGCATCATCCGAGACCCATAATGAACATACCTACAAATTTTCAGAAAGATCGGCCACGTACTTTCTGAGATATTCTATAAAAAAAAAAGAAAAACCGTTATGGGCCGTTATAGTCGTTAGTAACGGTTATAATGGGATAAACTAAAACATCGTGCATCATTCGTAACCCATAATGAACATACGTGCTAATTTTCACAAAGATCGGCCAAGTACTTTTGGAGATATTCCATAAAGAAGAAAAACCGTTACAGGCCGTTACAGCCGTTAGTAACGGTATAACGGTAAACTAAAACATCTGCCATCATCCGTAACCCATAGTGAACATACCTGTTAATTTTCACGAAGATCACTGATCGCTCACTGTGTCAATGGCACAACACAGTGAGTCCCGAGTTGTCGGAGGCCAAGCAGGAGAGGAGGAGGGCTGAGAGGCGATGGCGCGCCACAGGACTGACTGTGCACAGGGAAATATATCAAACTGCGAGAAATCATGTTACTGACATTGTTCATCAAGCAAAAACTTTGTTCTATTCTTCAAAGATATTGGCCTGTAATACGGCCAAGCAACTATTTAATGTCACAAATAGTCTCCTAGGCAAAGTCAGCTACTCCCCCTTCCCACCATCTTCCAAACTCAAGAGCTCCCTCAGAAATTCTTAGAGTTTTTCAATGGAAAAATTGACACTATCCGTGAAAAGCTAGATTCTACTGCACCTGTACATCCTCTGAATGACAAAGTTTACTGTGGACCTCCTTTGGCTTGTTTCAGTCCTGTTAGTCAAGACTATGTCATAAAACTTTGTTTGCGATGCAGCTCTAAATCATGTGAACTTGATGCCATTCCCACTAACTTGCTTTCAGTGCATTGATGATGTCCTACCCCATCTTACTCATGTTATCAATACCTCTTTGTCCTCTGGTCACGTTCCTGAAATCTTCTGGTCCGCAGTGGTACGTCCATTGATCAAGAAACCTTCATTAGATAAAAATGTTTTAAAGAATTATCGGCCTGTATCAAATTTGTCATTTCTATCAAAATTATTGGAGAAGATCATTTTGGAACAAATTCTAGAACATCTCGAAAAGAATCACCTTTTGAATCCTCATCAATCTGCTTACAGACAAGGCCATAGTTGTGAGACAGCACTCCTCCGTATAGTCAATGACCTCCTCTGCGGGCTTGACGATGGGAATGTTTCCTTATTAGCGATGTTAGACCTCTCTGCAGCATTTGACACGATCGATCATAATATTTTGTTCTCACGGCTTCAAACTTCCTTTGGATTCAAAGACACAGCTCTCGACTGGATTATCTCTTACTTGACTGGACGTACTCAGACAGTGTGTGTACAGGGAAGATACTCAGACAGTTCTCCTCTTAGGTACGGTGTGCCTCAGGGTTCTGTACTTGGGCCAGTCCTTTTTGTGCTGTATGCTAGTCCTGTGTCTGACGTCATCAGTGGTCATGCCATGTCGCATGAGAGCTTTGCTGACGATACTCAGCTTCATCAGTCGGCTCCCATTGCTGAAACTGACTCACTGATTTCTCGGATGCGGGGCTGCATTGCAGACCTGAAGGACTGGATGACAACCAACAAACTACAACTAAACGACGACAAGACGGAACTCATGTTCGTGACAAAACAGCCTAACCATCCTTCTCTGCCTTCAACTGCACTATCAATGACTGTGCTGTCTCTGTCTCCACCTCTGTCCGCAGTCTAGGGGTCATACTTGACCAATCCCTCTCCTTTGAGAAACAGGTTTCAAATATTTGCAAGATTGCCTATTTAGAACTAAGAAGAATCAGCTCTGTACGTCACCTTCTCTCTACAGATGCTACAAAAACTCTCATTTGTGCATTTGTCTTATCTAGAATAGATTACTGCAACTCACTTTTGGCCGGCCTTCCAAAATACCTGATAGAAAGATTACAGCGAATCCAAAATCATGCAGCCTGAGTCGTCTGTAGAGCAAGAAAACATGCTCACATTTCGCCTCTCCTCCACTCTCTTCACTGGCTATCTGTCTCAAACCGTATCTCGTACAAAATCTCAACTCTCACTTTCTCTGCTCTCTTTGAAAATGGACCTTCTTATCTCTCAGATCTCCTTAAAATCTACACCCCCTCTCGACAACTACGCTCCTGTGCTGACGACCGCCTTCTGCGAATGACTCGCTTCAGGACTACTACTGGTGAAAGATCTTTCTCTTTTCAAGCTCCAGCGACGTGGAACAGACTGCCAGACTGTCTCAGACATTCAGATTCTATCTCTTCTTTCAAGTCTAAACTTAAAACCCATCTATTTTCTCATAATTAGTCAATGCTGTGGGGAGAGAGGGGGGGGGGGGGGGTACAACCTAACTCATAGCCGTCTGGGCCTTTTCAAATGTAGCGTATGTGTATGTTCTCTATTATATGTATTTGTTGTATGATTGAACGTTATAGGATTAAGTTTTTGTAGTGATATTTGAAGAATAAGTGAATGTCACATTGGTAGGATTAGGATTTGTTAGTTATTGTAGTAATAGTATTTGTAGTTGGGTGTAAGGTGTATTATTGTATATGAGAAGGGTGAATGTAGTATGACTTTGTAAAGCGCTTAGAGAAATTCGTTTGATTACGCGCTATATAAGAAATCATTATTATTATTATTATTATAAGATCAGCCAAGTACTTTCTGAGATATTCCATAAAGAAACAAAAACGTTACAGGCCGTTACAGCCGTTAGTAATGTCTATAACGGTAAACTAAAACATCGGGCATCATCAGTGACCCATAATGAACATACCTGCTAATTTTCACAAAGATCGGCTAAGTACTTTCTGAGATATTCCATGAAGACAAACAACCGTTACAGGCCGTTACAGCCGTTAGTAACGGCTATAACGGTAAACTAAAACATCGGGCATTAATCGTGACCCATAATGAACATACCTGCTAATTTTCACAAAGATCGGCCATGTACTTTCTGAGATATTCCATGAAGAACAAAAACCGTTACAGGCCGTTACAGCCGTTAGTAACGGTTTAACGGTAAACTAAAACATCGCCGCGGGATTATTGTTCGTTTTGTCTCCCGTCGGGTTAGGGACTCCGTGCTCTACGCGCGCAAGAAGTTGAAAGGAACCGGGGCCACTATGGTGGAAGATCTGACCCCACGGGCCTATCAGCTGCTATGTTCAGTGCGGAACGAGAGGGACATTTGCCAGCAGGAGTGGACGAAGAACGGTGCAGTGGTGGTGAAGACTGTGACCGGACGAATCTCGACTGTGAAATCTCTTGCCGAATTTAGGGAACTGCGTTAGATTTGTTTCTTTCTTCTTTTGTGTGTCACGCCGTCACTTTCACCATTGCCTTGTCATTGTGTCGCCTGCTCGAACTGTAAGTAGACCAAATTAATTTAACCAGCGTGCTATTGTTTTCTGTTCAAAATCGTAAGTGTGAAGGGTTGAGAATTCTTAAAGGTTTGTAATTTTGAAGCCACTTGATGTTATTTCTGTATCTATGAGCTTTTCTTGTAACGACTTTGGCGGTTTTTTGTTTTGTTTTGTTTTGTTTTTCCCCCACTTGACTTACTTTGTTTACATCTGGGGGTGAAGGTCATTTGGGATTGGCAAGTCGGGGGAGCAGTCCTTGCGTTAAGGGTAGTTGGGGGGGGGGGGGGGCAAAAGTAAGGAAAGAAAACGCAGTCTTGTGGTACTTTTTTTTTTCTTTCCTTCCATATTGCTCACAGATAATGTGATTGTACGAAGGGATAGTAAGTATTTGATCACGGGATAGTAAGTATTTGATCACGTGTTAGACAGTCATACAACATGATTATGACATGAGTTGTTCGACGGCGGGTTTTTTTTTCTTTTTTTCTTTTTGTCATCGCGCTAGATATTGTAGTAGTAGTTGTAGTAGTAGTAGTAGGCTTCCATGCTCGTTTGGAGTAGGGTGGTGGACCCTTATATAACAGGTTGTTGTTGTGTGTGTGTGTGTGTGTGTGTGTGTGTGTGTGTGTGTGTGTGTGTGTGTGCAGTTTTACGTCATTGCTTTGTAAGTTGGTCTTTATGTTGTACATTACCTTTTCATTTTCTTCATATCAAGGTGGCGGGGGTGTGTGTGAGAGTGAGATTGTAACTGGGTCATGTACACTTTATTTGTGCATTTATAAGATGATATTAATGATGGGTGTGAAAACTTGCTTATTATTACATTGGAAGGTTGAGGCTGAGGTAGCTTCTGTAAAACTATGGGATGTGCGACATCACTGTATTTCAAAGGGTGTGTCTCTAGTGTTAGCAACACTTTTGGAGTATTTCTTACTTTTTTCTTTTGTAGACCTTTTTTTTTATTTGCTATTATCTGTTTACTACTTTAACCTTTCTTGCCAAACTCAAAATGGCACAGGATAGTTCATTTAAAATTTGTTCTTTGAATTGTAATGGTCTAAATAATAGTAAAAAAGGAAAGATGTATTTGATTTTTGAGAAAAAAAAAACAGCTCATGTTTATTGTCTTCAAGAGACACACTTAAAGGAAGACTGAGAATTTTATCCGAGCCAGCTGGGGATATAATGTATGGCTGTGTGGTACGGAAACTATCAAAAATGGTGTGGCTGTTCTTCTTAATAATAGCTTTGAGTATAAGATACATGATGTTATAAGAGACCAACATGGGTGTTACATTGTTATGAATGTTCAATTCTTAAATATAATGAAAATAGCCAGAAGTTTAAAATGTTCTTAGCGAGTCTAAAGGAACATTTGATTAGTAAGCAGACTAACAATACAACATAATGGAACAAAAAACAAGTAGTAACAAATAAACAGAAAAGGAGAGATGTCTTTCACTATTTGAGGAAAAAAAAATATTCTATTTACTGTCTACAAGACACACATTTTGAAAAACAAATGGAAAACTATATACAATCAGAATGGGGATATACTTGTGTCTTTTCTTCACTTACTTCAAATGCCAGGGGAATAGCAGTGCTATTTAATAATAACCTTGAATTTAAGATCAATAAAGTTGAATCAGATATAAATGGTAATTTCATTATTATATCCTTTGCAGCTATGGAAAAAGAACTATTATTAGTAAGTGTATATGGTCCCAATAAAGATGACCCTATGTTTTATGAAGATCTAATACAGAGAATAAAAAGATACAAAAACAACAATGTTATAATAGTTGGAGACTTTAATATTGCCTTAGAACAGGAAATAGATTGTTTTAACTATAAACATGTTAATAACCCCAAAGCTAAGAAAGCAGTAGAAGAAATGATGTCAGAGCTTGTTTTAACAGATATATGGAGAGAGAACAACCCAGACAGTAGGAGATATACATGGAGAAGACCAACCCCCTTTCAGCAAAGTAGAAGAACTCAACCAAACTAAAGATGAAGGTAACTCAGAAATAAAATTTAAAGTATCTGATAGGACCTTTCTGGACTTTTTGCTGATGAAAATTAGAACAAAAACAATTTCATATGCAACAATGAAAAAAAAAAGAGAATCAAAGCAGAAAGAAGAAAAATTGACACATGACATAAAAGAAATTGAGAAAAAAGAACACAAAACAGAACAAGACATGAAGGTACTTGAAGAATATAATCAGGAGTTGACTTTGTTAAGAAAAAAATCATGAATGGGGTACTACTAAGATCTAAAGCAAGATGGGTAGCAGAAGGAGAAAAAATTACAAAGTATTTCTGTAATCTTGAAAAACGTAACTTTGTTAGCAAGCAAATTACAAAACTGATAAACAGTCAAGGGAAAATAATAGAACATACAGATGGAATAAAAGAAGAAGTTAAAGACTTCTATGACAAATTATATTAAAAAAAAGAGATTTGGAACAACTCGATATTGAAGATTTAGTTAAAGATGTACCAAAAATAACAATGGAAGAAAGTAGATCTTTAGAAGGTAAAATAACACTGGAGGAAGCAGGCACGGCATTGAAAAATATGAAGGATGGAAAAAGCCCAGGAAAAGATGGGTTTGGAGCTGACCTTTTTAAGTTCTTTTGGAAACAGATTGGCTTTCTAGTTGTAAGAGCCTTGAATGAGAGTTTTAAAGAGGGAGAGCTTTCTAATGTACAGAAAGAAGGTATGATTATCTGTATACCAAAACGAGGTAAACCCAAAGAACACATTAAGAACTGGAGACCTATTTCCTTGCTAATTGTTATCTATAAAATAGGATCAACATGCATAGCAAATAGATTGAAAAGAATACTCCCAACTGTAATTAGCGAAGATCAGACCGGATTTATTCCAAACAGATACATGGGAAACAATATCAGACTCATTTATGATATAATCAATCAACTGAACACACAACACACACCAGGAATGTTGATAAATCTAGATTTTGAAAAAGCGTTTGACTCATTAGATTGGAATTTTATGTTCAAAGTATTAAAAGCCTTTGGACTTGGCAAGGATATGTGCAGATGGATTAGTGTTTTTTACAAAAATATTAAATCAATAGTTTTTGCCAATGGACAAAGCACACCATGAGAGAGAACGAGTAAATCTTCGTTCTAGCTCAACCGCCCTCAACCAGTTTCGGGCGGTTGCCCTAGAACGAAGATTTACTCGTTCTCTGCTAAGTAAGACTTTAAAAAATGTTACAAGCATATATACTGTGTAGGATTGTCTGTTTTTAATACTAATTTACAAAAACATCATTTTCACGCATACATTCATCAAATGCGTCTCTCTTTCTTTCATATGAAAAAAATGCAAACACCTGAATATAAAAAAAATGCAAAACTCTTCGCATCTAGCCACATTATTGATCACCTCTAGGTCTCGCTTGAGACCCTATGGCGCCCTAGGGCCCCAAGCCAGACCCAGAGGGCCACATATAACACGGCCAGATGTGAAGGGTTTTGAGAATATGCCTCCAACAGTAGTATATTTTTATACTTGGTTGCCTGCTCTCTCTTTGCCTTCTTTGGGACAGTCCCCTCACCCCCTTCTTAGTGACTCTTCCTGGGTTTACGGGCGTTCATAGCTGCGCCAGTGACCCAAAGACATACAAACACGAAATGGGTTTACGGGCGTTCATAGCCGCGCCAGTGACCCAAAGACATATAAACACGAAATTGGAAGAGGGCCAAATTTAGACTTTTGCAATACCATGACAATCAAGAATATAAAACTACCGCAGGCACATTCTCAATGTCGTTTGTTTTAAGATTTATATATATACCCAGCACACAGGAAAGCTTCACAATTATATGGTGTCTAGTTGCCTAGTGTAAAGTTGTTGTTTTATTTCTGTAAAACAAAATTAAAAGCTAAATAACAAAATGCATCTCACATTACTTTTTAGTTACTACTTTTTAATAAAATTTATTTTGAATGCTTTATTAGATTGAATATAAAAATGCTGCTTTTAATACATAAAAATGGAAGATATTACTTGAGGGCGGGGAGGGCTAAATTTAGTTTTGGAAAACTCCGCAGGCATATTCTCAGAGGGCTAAATTTAGATTTTTGGAAAACTCCGCAGGCTTATACTCACTGGCACGCGACGACGCCCCGACTCTGCAATTTTGTGTAATTTGACACGGGCTGATTTGAGTTGGCTGGACGCCTACCAGTAAAGTGACAAATGCGACGCCCTCAGCTCTGCAATTTTGTAAGCCAATAATGAAGGGTTTACACAAAGGAAAGCAGCCCTTCAGAATAAGAAAAGAGGAGTTGTCTCCCCAAGGAAAAAGAATGTAACAATGAATTGTGTTTTTTTTACGTTTCATCAAGTCACCCTAGGTTCTTATTCAAGTTCTTATCAAGTCGTTCTAAGTTCTTAATCAAGTAACCTCTAAGTTTCTACTTAAGTCACCCCAAGTTCTTAATCAAGTTCTTAATCAAGTTCTTAATCAAGTCACCTCAAGTTCTTAATCAAGTTACTCTAAATTCCTACTTATGTCACCCCAAGTTTTTAATCAAGTAACTGCTAAGTTCTTAACTTAAGTCACCCCAAGATCGTAATTAAGTCATCCTCTAAGTACAACCAAGTTCTTATTCAAGTCAATTTATAATTATTTATTAAGTTCTTGAAATATTATTGCATCTGAAATGGATCAAAATGATCTTTTGTTGTTGGCGGTTCTGGCATGCTTTTTTGTTCGGCTTCTGTATTTAGTGGCTGAGATTTTTTGGACTGCTTTGGTTTTTGCTGGCGTTGTTTATATATTTTATAAACGTAATAACCACCCCCAGCAGCAATGACGCCAAAAATGAAAACTGTTTTAAATTCAATATTCCATGACGACTTTGGTGTTGTAGGCAACCCTGTTGTTGTAGGTCTTGAATCAACTTGTTCTTGTGTATTTACAGCTGGCATTGAAACAACTGGCTGTGGCAACACTGTTGGCGTTGGCGGTGTTATGTTTTCATTATGAGTTACATTCTGTGCTTGGAACATTAATTTTCTTTGTTTGTTCCACTCTGCTAATTTTTTTCCTGCTGCAACACGCCCAGGATGAGGAAGCTTTTTACTGGTCACTTGCTCCATCAGTATTTTCTGATTCTGATTCTGCTGTTTTTCTGGCTCGGTCATTTTTAAGGGAAATAAAATCTATATGATTAAAAGTAATTAATCCCATGATTACTGGCGATAACAATGTTCCAAATCTGTAATATAGATCACATCCTAGAGACTCTAATGACTTTGTTAAAACTGGATCCTGCGTTAAATCATACATAAAATCTTGTTCAGAATCAATGGGAGCAAATCTACTAACTAGTTTAGTGTACAAACTAAGAACTGTTTGCCCAATGCTTTTTACCATTCTTGACCCTAATTGCGCTTCATACCTGTTGTGATACTTTACAATGTCTTGTGGCGACATCTGTTGTATCTGTTCTATGCTGAATTCATTTCCAAGGTACTGTTTTGTTTTTCCACATGCTGCCAAAGAATACAGCCTTTCCTTTTTGGGCATAATAGCTTGGTCATCAACTTGATCATTTGTAATCATAAGTTCAGGAAGGTTTAGTAGATCGTCGCTGTTCATGTTTTTTTATTAATTATAATTATTTTATTTTTTTAAAATGAGCACCGAAAAAACTGTTACCAACCTTGTATACCATTCTGCTGTTATTGGAGGGCTAAGTGTAGGATACTCAATGCTTGGTAAAAACTTGTTAAAAATAAAACCAGCAGATCTTGGCAAACTAGACTTTGAAGACTCAGCAAAACTGGTTGCTATTATTACAGCTTCATTTGCTACGAAAGATTTTCTAGTTAAGCAAGGAATAATTCCAGACAGTATCAATATGTAAAATTGAAAAAATACATTTATAAAAATGGCTTCACTCGTGATGATGATAGGTGGCGCAGTGGTTAATGCGCTTGCTTTTAGCAGAAGTAATTACGCATTTAGTAAACTACGGGATGGCGACGAGAGAAAAAGACATAACAAAGCTATGGAGCAACTAGCTGCAGCACAAGATTACTATGAAAAGCAGAGAATTAAGCAATTAGATTTTATTAATGACAAACTTAAAGAACAGGGACATGCAGCTTACACATTTAAAGATGTTGATCAGGCAATAAAAGAATATTATCTAGTAACAGGCAAACCAATCGAGACATTGCCCCCACCAAAATTCAGTGACTTTTATCAACCATCAGAAAAACAAAAGATGCAAGAAATATTGTTTATTGCCTTTGGTATGACCATTGTGTATTTTGTTGCACATAATATTGGCTGAATAAAAAATGAACAAGATCTATTATTCGCCAAAAGGATATTGGAAGGGAATCACTGCAATTAAAAAGTTAAGCCAAGCAGCGGGTGTCAGTGAACAAACAGCAAAGGAATGGTTATCTAAACAAGTGATTTGGCAAATTTATCTACCAGCGCCTAAAAAACTACAGAGACCGCACTTTGTAAATACAACGCCAAACGACACCCATCAAATGGACCTTCTATATTTACCCCATGATATTACTAGACGAAAAAGATTTAAGTATGCACTTACAGTCATTGACATAGCTTCAAGATACAAAGATGCGGAACCATTAACACAAAAGAGTGCTTCTGCTGTTGCTGTCGCTATACAACTGATATATCAACGAGGCCCTTTAACTTATCCTTGCATGATTCAAGTTGATGATGGAAAAGAATTTAAGGGCCAAGTGAATCAATTATTGTTAAAACATAGAGTTACCATTAAAAGAGGCATTCCAGGAGTTCACAGATCACAGGCTTTGGTTGAAAACTTTAACAAACAGTTATCTGAAAGACTTTTCTCCTACCAGTATCACAGAGAGCTGATTGACAATTCTCGCAACACAGAATGGGTTAGAAGACTGCCCTCAGTTTTGCGCGCAATGAATAATGAAGAATTTAAATTAACAGGTCTAAAACCAGTACAAGCAATCAGAAAACAAACAATAAATGTTGTTGAAGGAGACTCCAGTTCATCCAGCAAACTATTGCCATTTGGTTTGAAAGTAAGGTACCTTTATTTACCGGGAGAAGCAGAAGGGGACACTCGCATCAGGGCAACAGATCCAGTTTGGAGTGTTGATCCATATGAAATAAAAAGAATTGTAAAAATGAATCCGCCTGTGTATTATTTACGAGAAACTGGCACAACAAAACGACCAGCCCCTCAAAGATCTTTTGTGAAGGAAGAACTGCAGATAATCCCCCCAGACACAGTTCCGCTTTAACTGATTTACGTAAATATATTTGAGTTAAAATGGAAGCTCAGAACGAAGAATCCTTACGTATTGAAGCACAGAAGGAAGTAAGAATGGCAAAAAAAAAGATTTATTTAATTATATTACTATTATTAATCAAATATTTGAGAAGAATTATAATCTTATGCTAAAACAGCAAAACAAAACCCCATATTATAGTTTTTTGACATGTCTTGAAATGATAAAAAAAAATCCGGGAACATTTAGCAATAACGAGTAATACTTTGGTTAAATTGGATGGGGATATATTTGAGCTAATGTTGTTCTCCAGTGCCCAACAGCATATGAAAACTCTGGATTAACAAATACTCGTTTAGTGTTTGCTCTATCTAATGACTTCTTTGTTACAACAGTTGTGTTGATCTCATGTAGATTAGATCGTAGTTTTACATTGTCATGATGAAAAGTCTTTTTATTGAACAATGCTTCCTTGTAGTTGTCATGTGATATGCTTGATTGCACAACACTGCGAGATATTCCCTTTGCTTTTTTGACAACTTTTTTTTGGCTTGAAAGACTGTACATTTTTTACCTTAAACCAATAAACTCCTTGATCACCCCTCCAGATAACTCATCCTTCATCTTTCCTAAAACCTTCTTATTAACAGTTGAATGCAAAGGTGAATCTTTAGGATATTCAGATGTATCATACCATCCTGCATGCCCTTTAGCTACTTCTAATTCCATGTCTTTATAGATGTCTTCAGTAGGGATATCTATAACAAAACTGTCTGTATCTGTGTAAAGTACTCTGGACTCTGGATACAAGGGTTTAAAGTAGTCATAAAGAAATTCTAACATCAAAAGCTTTGATAATTCTAAAACAGTAAAGCCAATAAATACAGGTTTGTCCAATTTGACTTTCTTTTTCTTCATCATTATGCCAAAAAGCTGATCATGAAATCTTCTAAAGTCCTGATAATTTGGTTTTGAAGTCAGCTTAATTGCTTCATTCTCTGGTAACCAATCTGACATCTTTGCGCTTGTGCGGATTCTCCATAGTCTTTCCAACACAGCTGTTGTTCATCAACTTGAAAAAGTCTTTTTCTGATGCATCTGTGGATTTAGTTCTGAGATCAGTGTTCTTCATGATGTATGGTTTCATGAACTGTTCTTGATCAAAAGCAATTATACGATGAACTGCTGTCAACTTCAAACCATGTCTTAGATAAAATTGTAGAAGCCTGTAATGACATACATAATTTTTTTTGCCTCGAAGATTAGGCACAAGTTTAGGTGGTTCTGTCTTTGCCATCTTTAGGCTTTCTGCTGCTAATGGATAGTCATTATGAAGGTCATGGAGTTCATGAGGATATTCTAAATCAACTTCTAGAATGAGACCTCTTTTACGATCAGCTGTAAGAGTATGCAGTTGTTCTACAAATTCTTGAATGTTTTTCACACCGCCTGTGTACATTTTAAAGTTACGTAATGGAAGTGATTGCGCCATAGCCCAACCATACAGATTGTTTGCATCTAAATACATGAGATAGTTAGACCTTTTACTTGGGTCATAGTTGTCTAAATACTTGTTGTTTGCTTTACAGTAATGGTGCGACGCCATACTAATTCCTCCACGCAATCCGTTTTCAATCATCTGAAGCATTGGCAGGTCAGACAACAGGTCAATCTGTACACCTGTATATTTTAAGAAAGCATCCCAGCTCATCCCGGGCGCAGAAATATAATGTGCAGGGTCAAGGCTGTAATGTTTTATGCAGGTCTTTCTATAATTTTCAAAGACGTCCGCCAACAAACAGACATCTGCCATCAAATATGAATCATGATAGTCTCCCATTGTTTTACACTCCAACTTCTGCCATGCTTCTTGTGCGTGCTGGTAATCAGAATCACTGATGTCCTTTCCTCTAAGACTAGAAAAGAAAGCACCTTTAGGAGGAAGTGAGTCTTCATCAAACCTTTCCCAACTGTTCATGTACTCGTAAGGGTAAACGCCCTTTCTAACAAGTGTTGGGTCAAAATAGTGATCTGTTATTGGGCAGGACTTTAAGGACATAGCCAGTGACTCTAATGATCCCATCAGGTGTTGCATAGAGTCATAAAAAGACAGGTTATTTAAAGTGAAACACATGTACTTTTCTGATGACTGTGCAATACATTTTACCCTAAAGTCGCTGGTTACTGCTTGCAATATAAGATGAGAGTCATAACCTCGCAAGTTGTGAAAGAAGATGGGCAGCTTCCATGTTTTTGGTTCAAACTTTAGTTGAAGATTGCATTTACTGTGTGCAGCTCCTCTGAACTTTCCACTAATGTGATCATGGTCTCTTACTGTTGGGTTTTCTGGTGTTAGCTCTAAACCACAAATCCAACAGTGAGTGGCTGATTCATACTGTTCTTGGTCTTCGGGCGTCATCATGATTTCAGATAAATTCAGATTATTAGAACAGGCATTACGCACTTGCTGCATGCGCTGTAAAAATCTACTAGCCGCATTAGGCCCTCTATATAATTCTGGCTCTGAACGGGCGCCATCCGACCTGACAATGATGAAAGCAAACGAACAAATCTGATGATTACTCATTAAAACTGTTTTTGGAAGTTTCTGCGGGGTTGGCCCTTCATAAGGAACAATGAGTGATTCGAAGTCTGCGTAAACAACATATGGAGTATTTTGCAGTTTTTTCCAGTTCTTAAAACAAACTTTACTGCCTTCTCTGGGCATAATTAGTTCTGTATTACAGTCAACTGGGCTGATGCAATGTTTTATATGTTCGCTTGCGGCTTGAACAGATGGAATTCTTGTTAAACATTTTCTGCAGAATTCTTGTTTGCCATGATCTGTTGTAGTATACGCCAATAATCTACTCATTGTTCGTATCAATGTGTAATGTGGTAGCCCTGCCAGTGAAGACATCAGGAGTAAGTCTACATGATTTTTGTCTGGTTCACCAATCGACGGACTATTCTTAGACACTCTGATAGGCACCAAATTTGTTTCCTCAGACCATGTGTATACGTTAACAGTTATTGGCTTGTTCTGTTCTTCAAACTGATCAATTTTGTCTAAGCTAACAGGAAAGGATATTCCACTGAAGTTAAGATCATTGATGTAAGGTTGATAGTTAGATACTCTCTCTGCGTTTTTGCGGACGTGATGCAGCCTTGCAAGAACACACCACATAAAACATTTGTTGTCTGAAATCTTTATGTTTAGAACTGCTCTTTTTGAAACCAGTGCTGGGGGCAGCGGAATGTAAGCCTTGCCAACAATCGGCTCATACTTAGCCTGTTTTAATTTGATCTCTAAGACTTTACCCTCTGACCAACCAGAGCCTCTCATTTTAGCTTCCTCAGAGGCTTCATCAAACTGTGTAAGCAGCTGGTCTGCCCAACCAGGTGTTAAGTCATTATAGGAAAGAATAGTCTGCTGTTTAGTTGAGACCCAGACTTCTAGATTTTCTTCATTTATTGTTATATAGTTGATTAAAACTTTTAACATTAGTTTAACTGGCGGTTGTATTGTTAGTTTACTTGGAACTTGAGAAATAGCATGTGCAACACTTGCCTGTACGTTTTTTTGATTACTAACTTCTAAATCAATTTCATTTAAAGCTTTTGATAAATGTTCTTTCTCGAGCATTGCTTCAAACAATTCGTCCGGGCCTTCATATATCTTAGCCATGTTGAGTTTCTTTTCTAACTCAACATGTTTATTTAAATTAAAAAAAATACATTGACTCCAAAGTCGTCTAAATCAGAATCAATATCAACGGTCTTTTTGTGCTTGGACTCATAAACTAAAGTATAAACGCCCTTTGGTGTTGTTAATGTGATCTGTTTAGAACAGAGTTTAATGTCTCGTTTACGTTTTTTAAACATTCCTTTTTTATCTGATTGGTGTCTGGTTGTTGAGAAAAAGTTGCCCTTGCCTTTCTTTGAAGATCAAACTTTTGTCTTTTGTAGTCCTCAAAATCAGCCTGTAAACGCTCAAATTCTTCATCCGTGATGTTTGAGTCAACTAGTGCTTTATTTATTATCAGTTTGAAGGAACTAAGTTTAGCTGTTATTAGTTGAACCATAGCTGTGTGCTTTTGGAGTTTAGCTTTTATTTTTTTGCTGACAGCACCTGCAGCTAATGAAAACGCGCCAACAGTTAAAGACAAAACGCCTAGAGGTAAAGCTGCCGGCGCACCTACGCCTGTTGCTAAGAGACCTACACTTGTTCCTGATGATATAGCACTAGCGGTCGATGTTCCAGTATTAACATATGTAACAGCATTAAAGACAGCAGAATACCTTCGTTTGGTTTTGCTGTATTTTGAAAGGTCCTGCTCTAGTTTTTGTTGCATTTGTGTAATGTTGGTTAATCTGAAAGTTTTTATGTCAGGGCTTTCTACAGCAACAGAGTTGCCTACTATCTCTTCTTTGGGCACTTTTGGATAAACCTGAACAGACATGCTTTTTAAAAATAAAAAAATAATTTAGTATTGGATATCTTTTAATCTGTTATCTTGAATATTCAGCTGCGCATCATATATTAAAAACAAATGTACATTAAGGGGTTTATCACTATCTTTTTCTTTATCAGTTTGAATGTTTATTACGTCTTTAACTGTTCTCCCACTCCCATGCAACTGATTATCCTCTGTCGACCTTAGGTCAATCCATAAACCGTATTTCGTTGTTAAATAATCATCAAGTCTAACACTGTGAAGGTGTAGATCTTTAGACACAAGGTCTACTGCTGGATTTCTACACCTCCCGCCTCCAAACAATTTTCTTATTTCATCAAAATGCTGATAAGGTTTAAGCCCGCTACCGTAGACTTGGTTAGGACTACCCTCAATTGAACATTGTACTTTCGTTATTTTGGGATTAATAAACTTTTCACTTTGTCTTTTGAATGGTTCTTCATCTTCACACAGCAATAAAATACCTTTAAGGGATCTTGCTGTGGCACTAAAACTAAAGTTCCATATAGTGTCTGCCCTGCTTTTAGGATATTTAGTATGATGAATCACTCTTTCGTAATATATTGCTAATTTTGACTGATATTGTTGCTCAATCAGCCTTGCTAAGTTAGGGTTGCTAACAACGTCAAACTCCAACGAGATGTCGAAAATGTTGTACTTTGCGTCAGTGTCTGTAGATTTAATAACACGTTTGTATTCATTAAAAGTTAGTTCATATGACAATCTGTCTTTTAATGCTCCTTGAAAGTATGGCGCATGCGCTTTTAACAACTCAAAATTTAAGGGTATGGAAAAGCGATTTCCATAAGCAAAACTTACAGCTTCATACTTGTTACCGGCTTTAGCATCTTCGGCGTCTATTCTGTGTTTTAGTGCTTCGTTATTTTCGATTCCTTGAAACGCAAGATCGGCCCTTTCATTCTCGGTTAGCCATAGATCAGAATAGATTAGAAATATGTCTGCATTGTGTAAAGAAAATATTTCTTGCCCCTCAAGTTTTATAGAAATTTTCTTAACGATTGCCCGTCCCAGATTCTGTACAACTGTCCTGCTTGTGTCTGTTGCTGATTCGAGTTCTATTTTGAAAGTAAACCGTGCAGATCCCGGCACAATCACTTCATCTGCTCCTAGGTCTGGAAATTTAACAGTAAGAATTTGATCTGAATCAATAGTAGATGGATTATTTGGAACAATAATATTATGTTTATTTCCCTTCACGCCAAAGGGCTCTTTCAGTCTTCTATGCGGGTCAAGAATTGAGCCATATGCTTGTGACATTTTTTTTATAAAACAAAATAAAAAGTTAATTATTTAAAAACATGGCAGGCATTGAAGATGAAGAAGATTATGATGTTTTTGATCCTGGAGACGACATGAGTGAAATGACTCCTTTGACACATCCATTGCCCTCATTGCGGCGTGAATTAACAGAAAGTAGGGTCGGAGCATTTTACAAAAGTTTAGGCCAAGAACCTCCCAAATTTATAGACCCTAATGATTTTGAAGTAAAAGCTGGCCATTTGTTTGTGAGAAACGACCAAGGGCAACTTGTTCAGCTTACAACTAAACCAGACCCATTAAAGTTTTTAGCTAAGAGTACAATTAGACAAAGACTCAGTGTGCGCGATCAAAATCGCCTTGACATTGCTAAACCAAAATTAGGCGGGGAGGCAGTTGCTAAACTTCAAAACACACTACAAGAACTCCCAACAGATAACCAAATGCAAAACACAGAACTTACAGATTTAAGTCAAACAGCAGATGAAATAATACAAGCAATAGAAGCAGAAACCAGTTTTTCAGAAGAAACAACATTAAAAACTATGCACGATCCGCCGCTACCTATGAGAGAAATAACGGCCCTTGATCATGCTTTGAGAAGCATCAGAGGCGAATTAACAAACAATTTAGCAAAACTGGGTGAACTAGATGAGCATATAAAAAGAGAAAAAGAAAAACTAGTTGAGGCTGACGACTCCAACTTAGGACGTTAAAGAAAGAATAACCCGAAGACTACATGATCTTGAACAAGAGAGATCAGCAAGACTAGAAGTGTTGTCTACTAACCGAGAACAATTACGAACTCAAGTGAGCAGAATAAGAGAAACTATCCAAAGAATTTTATATGAAGACACAACGTTAGCAGAACGAATAAGAACACTGTTTAGAGAGCAAGGCGTCACATTAGCAAGCGTTATAACAGCCTTAGGATTTGCAATAAGTACACTGGTGTTGGCTATTACAGGCGGTGGTGGCCAACGTTCAGTGCCTCCGCCACCATCACCTCCATCACCGCCTGATAAATCATGGGTAAAAAAACATCTTGATCATCTTGCGGGTTTATTAAAAAAATTAGCCACTAAGGCCATGGACTCTTTACCTGGCATATTAGGGAGTGTCGTTAGCTGGCTTTTGTCTACTGCAAGCAAAGTAGTTGGCTTTATGGCCGAGCACTTATGGACATTAGTTGTCTTAATAGTTGGGTTAATTTTTAGTAAGATAAAGAAGGAGTAATCCTAGGCCAGTTAATCCAAAAACAAGTGCTGTCTTTTCATATTCATGGTCATTATTTTTTTTTGCCATCGTGAACAGTCTGCAACAACCTTGGGGCTTTGGGCCTTGAGAATTGGTTGACTTATTCTTGGGTGGTCGACTACCCGGGCAGGGCCCGCTTGTTTGTTTATTGTTTGTAATATTACTGGCTCAGAATTTATGTTGTTTTTTCCAACTTTCTGTTCTTTGCCCGCCACAAGGATTTCATTATTGTAGTTTACTATTGTTCCTATCTGGAGTCTGAGGTCAGAAGGCAGCATGTATAAACCAGTGCCAACAGCAAAGTCTACTTTCGATCTTGCGAATTGTAAAACATTTTGGTACCTTTTAATACTTGAAGGCAAATCAACTGCAGAATTAATGGCGTCCTCTAAATTTGCCAAGTACTGTTTTTGTGCATCAAAGCCAGTAGAAGGATCAGTTATGTTCGATCTTGCTTGTGCTTGCGAACCTAGCAAACACCAAACATAAGTACGAATGGAGTCGTTTATTCGTTCTATTCCCGCTCTAGTTAGACCATTAGAAGTGTCTAAAATAAATGTTGTCCACGCTGTTTTATGCTCTTGCTCTATGGACCCGAGGTGAACAGCTGTGCCTGAAGAGAAAGATGTGTAAGGAGGATTGTAATCATAGTTATACTTTCTGTGCACGCCCCAAAAATAAGGGGTGCCTAAACCATGATTGCGGTCCAACTTTTGTCTAGTAGAAAGAAACTCGTGGAGAGCGTGGCAGCAGAGAGTCCTCAGAAGAGAAGCCCCCTCCAAGCAAGTGTTTCGGCCCTTATCTCCTGACACTCTAGGGGGGTTGGGCCACACCCGGTTCATGACTCCGGATGTCCCTCTGCTGCCCCTTTTTTTCCCATCTTGGGACGAGCCATGGCTGGGATTCGAACCCATGACCCTCTGGACATGCTCATTTTCCACTTAATGACTCGCGCTTTAACCACTGAGCCACTGGGACACCTGATATTTGTAGGGAAATTAAGCCTTATGAAGTTCACTTTTGTTCCTCCTTGACCAGATCCAGCTTGAACACCTCTCTGCCGCTTCTGCCATTGCTTTCAGGGCTCTGGTTTTTTCCTTCCCTGCAACTGAGAGCTGTTTCATGAGGCTGTATGCAGACGTTCCTACAAACCCCCTAGCTCCAATTTCTGCAGTGAGGACTTTGACCTGATAGCCTTCTCTCCTCAGGCTGTTTGCCAGATCAGCATACTTTTCAGTCTTGTAGATTTGAGCTGCCTCCATTCTGTTCTCATATGGCACCGTGAGCTCGATCATGATCAGCTGCTTGGTTGACTTAGAGTGGACTACTATGTCTGGTCTCATGCCACTCTTGCTGATGATCTCTGGGTGACTCTTCCATTCTGGGAGGTCTGCAGTGCACTCCCAGTCATCTGCCCCGTCCAGCAGACTCTGCCTGCATGTTTCGAGTGGCACTGTTGTTCTTGGCCATGATTTGCTGCCTCCTGCCGTGAAGAATGTTGCGGGTGCTTTTGGAGTCCTGATTTTCCCTTTTGTGGTGTTGGTACTAGCCCAGACTACTTGTACAATTTCTTTGAGCACTTGGTTGTGCCTCCATGTGTACCTTCCTTGAGCCAGGGCTACTTTACATGAGCTTAGGACATGCTCCACTGTTTGTTTTTCATGGCAGAGGGGGCATGCAGGATCGTCTGTTTTCCCCCACTTCACCAGGTTTGCATTTGAGGGCAGAAGGTCATATGCAGATCTGAGAATGAAGCTGATCCTGAGAGGGGCCATGTGCCAAATGTCATTCCAAGTGAGACTTCTTTGGAGTGCATTCTCCCACGTTGTCCATTGCCCTTGCTGGCTCTGCTGGACTGCTTTTTGGAGTCTTTTTTGGTCTTCTTCTTTTCTCATCTCCTGAATCATCATGTCTCTTTTGGCTTTTCCTTTGGCCTTTGACCACCATTCAGTTTTGGTCACCCCCAGTCCCTGTCTGTTGGTCTGTGTGTGTCCTGTTATTTCTCTGATCTTGAGACTTTCTTTTGCAGAATCCATCGCCTCTTGAACTTTCCATTTTCTGCCTGTCTTCAGCTGGGGCTTAATTGCTTCTACCACCTTGTCTCCTGAGTCCTCCAGCATGCTTTGAAGTCTGATCTTCCCTGCTTTGTATTCCTCCAGGATGGATTTCAGGGGTAGTTTCAGCTTTGCTTGGCGACAGTACAGCGCTATGTCAGTCAGACAGGGTGGGACACCAAGCCATTCCCTTGTGAACTTGTTGATTTTGGCTTCCATTGCCTCCACTATGCTGGTGCAGATGTCGTATATCATCAGAGGCCATAGCAGCTTTGGTATCAGCATGAACTGCAGACACCAGACCTTGTATTTGCCAGGGAGCCCACACTGGTCAATGGTCTCCAAGCCTTCCTCCGCCATCTGCTTGGTTTCTTTTGCTCTTTGTGTGTCTTTCAGCGTATCATCATACCATCTTCCAAGGCTCTTGACTGGTTCTTCTGTGACTGTTGGAATGGCCTGGTTGGCAACACTGAAGACCACAGATCCGGCCACTTTTCCTTTCCTCAGTGAGAGACTCCGTGATTTCTTTGGCTTGAACTTCATTCTGGATGAGGCAACTATGTCGTCCAGCCTCTCCAGCACATGACGTGTCTCGTCTTCTCTGGATGAAATCACTGTAGTGTCATCCATGAAGGCCTTGAGAGGAGGCATCTTGTATCCATCGCCAAGGTCTGTTTGTCTCGCGTTGTTTGTTGCTGCTTTCAAGATGAGTTCCATTGCCAGCACGAACAGTATTGGGGAAATTGCACAGCCCATTGCAATACCCACTTCCAAGTTGATCCAGTCTGTTGTGTACTCCTTGGTAGAGAACCGCATTGAGAAGCCATTGAAGTACTTCTTGAGCATGTCGCGGATGTTCTTTGGCACATGGTACATCTCAAGAGCCAACTGTATCATCTCATGGGGCACAGATCCATATGCGTTTGCCAGATCAAGCCACACTACGTCCAGGTCTCTCTTTTCTGTTTTTGCTTTTTGGATTGCGTCCCAGATCATTGTGGCGTGTTCTACACAGCCCGCCACGCCTGGGATGCCACCTTTCTGGACTGACACATCCAAGTACTTGTTTTCCATCAGGTACTTGGTCAGCCTTGCTGCCATGACAGAGAAGAAGATTTTCCCTTCGACGTTCAGTAGTGATATTGGCCTGAACTGGCTAATGTCACTTGAGTTTTGCTCTTTGGGGATGTACACACCATCTGCCGTCATCCACTGGCCGCTGATCTTCTGGTTTCTCCAAGCCGATCGCAGCAGCCTGTGAAGCCACTCCAGCACCTTGGGACATTTCTTGTAAAGCTGGTAAGGTATTCCGTTTGGCCCTGGTGATGATTTGGCTCTGGCTTTGTCGACCACCTTCTTGATTTCCGCCAACGTTGGAGGCTTGCCATTGAACTGTTCCTCAGGGTTGGTTGGCCACACCAGACCTTGAATGTCGAGTGGTGCTTTGCTCTGTGGGTCAGAGTATGTTTTCCTCAGATGCTGCTCAAGAACTCCTTTGTCCACACTTAGGGTCCCAGATTTTGGCTGCTCAAACAGTGTTCTGGCAAACTGGAAGGGGTCTCTGAAGAAGCGCTCTTGTGTCTTCTTCTTTTTGCTCTTCCTCTTCCTCGCAGATTCCGCTTTGCTGAGGGCACTGTGTTTTTCTTTCAGGTCTTTCCACAGTTTTTCCAAGCCTTGTTTTTCAGCTGGCAGTGCGGTCTTCATTTGCATCTTGAGGTTTTTCTTTTGGACCCTGATCTTGTCCATCTTTTCTTGGCGTCTGGATTTCTTTGGAGGTGTTTTCTCTTTGGGTAGTTTTGCTCCATAGGCGTCTCTACATGTGGCATACACAATGTCCCCATATGTGGCTAGTTTGTGTTCCAGGGTGCTTTTCCCTATCAGTGCATCGAGTCTTTGGACGATTTTTGCATCCAGTTTCTCCCAATCTTCAGTTTCGTTTGCTCGTGGCAGGTTGAGTTTCAGGCGCCTGGCATCGAGGGCCTGTGCAAATTCCTCATCCGAACCAACAGCGTGGATGTCCTTGGCACTGTGGTTTAAATCCTGGCCTTGGTCTTCCGACGTCTTATCTGCTGATGCAGTGCGCTGCTGCTCATTCAGATGAGTCTTCACACATCCCATCTTTGTTCTGTGGATCTTCATGCCACGGGTGGTAGCGAAACGCTTTCCACAGACACATGGATATTCCATTTGGTCCATGTTCATAGTCCGTTTGGGATTTGCAGTCATGATTGGTTGAGCACCGATGGATTCATCATTCTCTCCCCCTTTCGGTGAATCCTGGGAGCATCTTTTCCTTTTATTTTTAGTAGCCACATGTTTAAGGCAAAGTGGGGAGCCAGCCCACAAAGCCCTTGGTTCTAGTCTTTCCCAGTGTCCTCCGGTCTTTCCCGGACGTCCTCCGGCCTATTCCCGGAAGTCAATGGTTTACCCATGCATCAGTAGAAAGAAACTCGTGGAGAGCGTGGCAGCAGAGAGTCCTCAGAAGAGAAGCCCCCTTCAAGCAAGTGTTTCGGCCCTTATCTCCTGACACTCTAGGGGGGTTGGGCCACACCCGGTTCATGACTCCGGATGTCCCTCTGCTGCCCCTTTTTTTCCCATCTTGGGACGAGCCATGGCTGGGATTCGAACCCATGACCCTCTGGACATGCTCATTTTCCACTTAATGACTCGCGCTTTAACCACTGAGCCACAGGGACACCTGATATTTGTAGGGAAATTAAGCCTTATGAAGTTGTCTAAAGTCTGTCTTAACATTAATATTGAATTCGTTACAGATCCTTTCAAAAGCCTTGTTATCTATTCTGTTGCTGAATGGATTAAACGGTTTGTCATTTGGTAATGGCGCTTGCAGTTCAGACAAAATACGTCTGAAGGTGTAATAGAAATGAAATCTATACACTGACCTCACCAAAGGATCAGGATGATTTAAATGATCGGCATACGACACTCCACACCCAGTTGATGCGCAAAACACAGCAAAGTTTAACTGGTTCTGATAAAACTGCATCGGATGACTGAACCACACTTTCGCGATGTGGTCTTTTTTAATAGGAGGGTTAAGATATCTGTCCAATGGATTACTAACCTTTACTTGAAAGGTGTCAGACTGAGTCACAGAAATGTCAAGGGTGTCCGTTGTTATATTTTTAAGATTGTAGTGCGGCCCGACAGAATATTTTGCATTAGTATATTTGAATGCACTCATTTTTAAATTTGTTTTAAAAATGTTTGTAACAATAACAACTCAAGACAGTCCTTAGTTTTTAGAATATGCTATTGATAATAACTGCGGAACCCAAAGGGTCGCACTCCATGAAATTTTTTACAAAGTCGTATGGTTTAATATAACTGAATCCAAGGAGAATAATAAGATTATAAAATATGACAAAAGAGGAGACAAAGTTAGCCAGTTAACCATACCTGATGGTTATTATGGGTTTTGCTCGCTGAAAGAAGCAATGAGTAACTTCGACATTACTCTCAAACTTAACAATGCAAATTTGAAAATAATGTTGGCATTCAAACCTGAAGAAGAAGAAGTAGGTTACTATTTTGATGGAGAGCTAGCTAAAATGTTAGGCTTTACAACTGACAATCGAGACTTTCATAGTTTTAGAGTACATCAGACAAAACTACTTATGAGGGAGAAAACCCGCTCGATCTTGCATTACATTCATTACTCTATGTTCATTTGGACGAGCTGAGCACTGATGAAAACTTATATGATGGAAGGCCCTCAACTGTTTTAAGAGCTCTTCCATCAGGGAAAGCTGCATATTGCGATTATGAAATTATACAATTCTCTAATTTACAGTTTAAAAAATTAGCTTGTGGGAGGGTCAGATCATTTAATATAAAGATCACAGATAAAACAGGGAAAGTCGTGAAATGTGATAACCTGCACATTGTTTTAGAAATAAAATAATAAGTTGTACTAAAAATAATGTCGCGTGGGCCAGAAGAATCGGGAGTTACATTAGCGCCTGAGAGGTGTGTAACTTTAGAATTAAAAGACCTTGCAGACGTTGAGGACTTTGAACAGAACGGTGAGATAGGCACTTTGTATGGTTTTGAGTACACTAAAGATGGTTATTATAAGCGCAAAGAGGTTGGCGACAACAAAAAGTTTCCTAAACTAGAACAACTACGCAATCTAGAAGCAAATAATGCGGGTCAGTATGAATATAAAATAGTTCGAAAAACTGACAACAAATGGCACTTAGAACCATATTTAGAATGGGACATAAAATTTGAATTCTTAAGCCCATTTACATTTTTTGACCGTCAAAAAAGTTTCAGAAAAGCATTGAACTCTGGCCCTTTACATGTAAGTCTTATGCCAGAGGACAACAGTCGGAAAGAGATCGAAATAAAGCCGTTTGGGGACAAACAGTACATCCTCCACAGAAGAGAATCGGTTTTAAAGAAAGCTTCTACAAAATTACAGTTCATTCCACGCACAAAATTAGGAGACACGTTCACAATGATATTTAAAATTTCTGTCTTAAAAGATGAGGCGAGGAATGGAGCTTTGGGCGTCAGTGACAATCTTATGAAAGGAATTCTTATTAGCTGGCAAAGCTTAGACGTTGACAAACTTAAAGTTACTGTCGTTGTTCTTTACAATGGCGAGGATATTAAGGTCATAACAACAAGCAACAAAATTGATATTAGTCTAAATAGAAACGATCTTACAGAACTGAACTGGATTAATCTTACACATTTGGGCCTTATAGGGTTTTATTATACTGAACAAGTTTTGACAGAGAGTATGATAAAAACAATAACTGGATTAGATTAAATTCTGTTTTAAAACTATGGAGCAGTTAAACTTTATGACACAAACCCCTCATTGTTCATTGATTTGTGGACAGACTGGTTGTGGAAAAACAATATTTGTCCTCGACCTATTACAAACAGTTTATCGTTATAATTTTGATCATATTGTAATTTTCTGTCCAACACTCAAATGGAACAAAGCATATCACGATAGAAGGTTTATATGGGCGGATGATGACATATATTTAGTTGATCCCAGCAATAAACTGAGTGAGTGTTTAGAATACTTTTATAGATTGTTTGAGGGAACGCAGACACTATTTATTATAGATGACTGTTCGGCAGAAAGAGACATAGTTAAAAAGAGAAAAACTTTATCAAAACTGGCTTTCAGTGGAAGACATGATGGGATAAGTGTGTGGATTTTATGTCAAAAATATAACTCAGTTTTAAAAGACTTTAGAGAACAGTTAAAGACTGTAGTTTTATTTCATATGAAAGACAGAGACGCATTTGATGAATGTATGCGTGAAAATGATGTTATTGAAAACGATCAAGAAAAACAAAGGATTAAGCAAAAACTGAAATCTGAAAAGTTTTGTAAATTAGTATTAAAAACAGACAATCCTACACAGTATATATGCTTGGAGTATATATACCAAGGAGTACACAACAGACTGGATCAACTTGGAAGTGGGTATTGCAATGGGCTGTGCAATTTCCCCAATACTGTTCGTGCTGGCAATGGAACTCATCTTGAAAGCAGCAACAAACAACGCGAGACAAACAGACCTTGGCGATGGATACAAGATGCCTCCTCTCAAGGCCTTCATGGATGACACTACAGTGATTTCATCCAGAGAAGACGAGACACGTCATGTGCTGGAGAGGCTGGACGACATAGTTGCCTCATCCAGAATGAAGTTCAAGCCAAAGAAATCACGGAGTCTCTCACTGAGGAAAGGAAAAGTGGCCGGATCTGTGGTCTTCAGTGTTGCCAACCAGGCCATTCCAACAGTCACAGAAGAACCAGTCAAGAGCCTTGGAAGATGGTATGATGATACGCTGAAAGACACACAAAGAGCAAAAGAAACCAAGCAGATGGCGGAGGAAGGCTTGGAGACCATTGACCAGTGTGGGCTCCCTGGCAAATACAAGGTCTGGTGTGTCTGCAGTTCATGCTGATACCAAAGCTGCTATGGCCTCTGATGATATACGACATCTGCACCAGCATAGTGGAGGCAATGGAAGCCAAAATCAACAAGTTCACAAGGAAATGGCTTGGTGTCCCACCCTGTCTGACTGACATAGCGCTGTACTGTCGCCAAGCAAAGCTGAAACTACCACTGAAATCCATCCTGGAGGAATACAAAGCAGGGAAGATCAGACTTCAAAGCATGCTGGAGGACTCAGGAGACAAGGTGGTAGAAGCAATCAAGCCCCAGCTGAAGACAGGCAGAAAATGGAAAGTTCAAGAGGCGATGGATTCTGCAAAAGAAAGTCTCAAGATCAGAGAAATAACAGGACACACACAGACCAACAGACAAGGACTGGGGGTGACCAAAACTGAATGGTGGTCAAAGGCCAAAGGAAAAGCCAAAAGAGACATGATGATTCAGGAGATGAGAAAAGAAGAAGACCAAAAAAGACTCCAAAAAGCAGTCCAGCAGAGCCAGCAAGGGCAATGGACAACGTGGGAGAATGCACTCCAAAGAAGTCTCACTTGGAATGACATTTGGCACATGGCCCCTCTCAGGATCAGCTTCATTCTCAGATCTGCATATGACCTTCTGCCCTCAAATGCAAACCTGGTGAAGTGGGGGAAAACAGACGATCCTGCATGCCCCCTCTGCCATGAAAAACAAACAGTGGAGCATGTCCTAAGCTCATGTAAAGTAGCCCTGGCTCAAGGAAGGTACACATGGAGGCACAACCAAGTGCTCAAAGAGATTGTACAAGTAGTCTGGGCTAGTACCAACACCACAAAAGGGAAAATCAGGACTCCAAAAGCACCCGCAACATTCTTCACGGCAGGAGGCAGCAAATCATGGCCAAGAACAACAGTACCACTCGAAACATGCAGGCAGAGTCTGCTGGATGGGGCAGATGACTGGGAGTGCACTGCAGACCTCCCAGAATGGAAGAGTCACCCAGAGATCATCAGCAAGAGTGGCATGAGACCAGACATAGTAGTCCACTCTAAGTCAACCAAGCAGCTGATCATGATCGAGCTCACGGTGCCATATGAGAACAGAATGGAGGCAGCTCAAATCTACAAGACTGAAAAGTATGCTGATCTGGCAAACAGCCTGAGGAGAGAAGGCTATCAGGTCAAAGTCCTCACTGCAGAAATTGGAGCTAGGGGGTTTGTAGGAACGTCTGCATACAGCCTCATGGAACAGCTCTCAGTTGCAGGGAAGGAAAAAACCAGAGCCCTGAAAGTAATGGCAGAAGCGGCAGAGAGGTGTTCAAGCTGGATCTGGTCAAGGAGAAACAAAAGTGAACTTCATAAGGCTTAATTTCCCTACAAATATCAGGTGTCCCTGTGGCTCAGTGGTTAAAGCGCGAGTCATTAAGTGGAAAATGAGCATGTCCAGAGGGTCATGGGTTCGAATCCCAGCCATGGCTCGTCCCAAGATGGGAAAAAAAAAGGGGCAGCAGAGGGACATCCGGAGTCATGAACCGGGTGTGGCCCAACCCCCCTAGAGTGTCAGGAGATAAGGGCCGAAACACTTGCTTGAAGGGGGCTTCTCTTCTGAGGACTCTCTGCTGCCACGCTCTCCACGAGTTTCTTTCTGCTGTTGTAACATTTTTTTAAGTCTTACTTAGCAGAGAACGAGTAAATCTTCGTTCTAGGGCAACCGCCCGAAACTGGTTGAGGGCGGTTGAGCTAGAACGAAGATTTACTCGTTCTCTCCATGGTTTTATATAGAGAGAGGGTGTCGTCAAGGCGACCCAATGTCACCAGACATTTTTGTACTATGTGCAGAAATATTATCTATTATGATCAAAGAAGAAAAAAACATAAAAGGAATCCAAATAGGTGAGAGTGAATATAAAATATCACAATTTGCAGATGACACTCAACTAATGAATAGTGGAGACAGAATATCCTTTGAAAAGTCAACTCAAATTTTAGAAAAAATTGGTAAAACGTCTGGATTGTTTCTGAATAAAGAAAAAACGCAGATCATATGGTTGGGGAGTAATAAAAATAGCACAATAAAATATATGCAACACCTAAACATGATATGGAATCCTAAAGAATTCAAAATACTAGGAATATGGTTTACTAATGATCTAAAAGACATAGAAAAAAGAAACGACAAAGAAAAGATGATTGAAGTGAAAGCAGTATTCAAAACCTGGCTAAAAAGAATTATCACCCCTCTCGGGAGAATCGCAGTACTCAAATCGCTAATCTTGTCCAAATTAACACATCTCTGGCTTCTTTTGCCAAACCCTCCGGATGCATATATAAAAGAATTACAAAGACTATGTTTTTGGTTTGTGTGGAACAAGAAGCAAGACAAGATTAGCCGTAAAACAGCTGTTAAGGATATAAGAGATGGAGGACTGAACATACCAGATGTACAAGCATTTATCACATCACTAAAACTAACATGGGTAAGACGAATTAAAAGTACTACACACAGATGGAAAGAATTGTTGGTGCATAATTGCTCGTTTATTGAACACATTGAAGAGTACTCTCCAAACTATCTGTGTATAAGAAATAAAGAAAATATGTTTTGGCAACATGTATTCACCTCCTATAGACAATTTTTTTTTTATAAAGTAAAACCAGAAACCACTCAGGAAGTACTAGCCGAACCAATTCTTTATAATGATAACATTAGAATAGGGAATAAAACTGTTAAGTTTAAAGGGTGGCATGAAAAAAGTAAACAGAATTTCTGATTTAATAAAGAATAATGGAGAAATACTCACATTTAATGTATTCAGATCAAGATACAACATACAGATTACCTTTCTGTCATACATGGGATGTATAGCATCAATAAAGAATTATTTAAGAAAAATTGGACTTACTATTCAAGATCGCAATATGGCAGAGCACAACGCAGCTTTGGGAAGGATATGCTCTATATCAAAAGGCACCCAGATATATTATAAAACATTAATCAAGGATAACCGGAAACCAAAATGCATCACAAAATGGTCAAAAAGCTCAACCGAGACATACCTTGGAAACGTTGTTTCTCAAAGATTCAGCAGATTAAAGATATAAAACTTAAATGGTTACAGATAAGAATAGTACGTATAATAATAGGAACTAACGTGGTGTTGAAAGAAATAGGAGTTGTACAAAATCAAAACTGCAATTTCTGCAGTAATGAGAAAGATACTATAGAGCATGTCTTCTGGAGATGCAAATATGTTCATGAATTTTGGAAAACACTAGAAAATCTGCTGAAAGAGAAATGTTCAAATGTAGATAACTTATATTTCACAGAAAGTATAGTACTATTTGGTACAGACTTTAACTTCAACAGCGATACTGTAGTTGATCTGATAATTTTTTTGGCTAAAAATTATATATACAGATGCAAGATAACAAAGTGCCAGATCCTCACTTCAGTATTCATTAAAATACTCAAGGCACGGTATCAAATAGAAAGATACGTAGCAACAGTGAACTCTGAACTTCAAAAACTCGAAAATAACTGGATTCATTATAAACCTTTATTTGAAGATTCACATGAGTAATGGTCTTTTAGTAAATGATCTGTGAGTGGGGAAGTTACAAGTTTGAAAGTGAAAAGAATTGTCAACTATTTCAAATACACTGTACGTTGATTGCTTATCTCGATCCCCATGAATATTATTGTCATTGTGATAACTACTAATTTTGAAGGATTTTAATTCTTATAAGCGACATATGTATATATGTGTGTATGTATATATGTGTATATATATATATATATATATATATATGTGTGTGTGTGTGTGTGTGTGTATGTATGGGTATATATATATGTCGCATTTGAGGGGAGATATGTCAGGGAAATAAGAGCTTCATTTTTTTTTTTAATACAATAAGCTTACGCAATAGGGAGGTATTTGCCATAATATACGAGGCATACGTAGATGTCATGGTCTCAGTAGGATGAATATGACTTGAGTGTAAAAGAGCTAATGCATAGGTGTACGTATGTGTATCGTTGCTGGCGAGCTCTGGCCATGTGTCTGCAAACAATTTCATCGAGTGTGCATGGCGGGAGCATGGGGGGGAAGGGATGATATCTATGTGTGCAATGTGAATATTTGGGTGTGTGGATATAATACATGTTTGTGTTTGGGATGATGCTTACCTATAGATGGATTGGATGACATGGAATATCCAATGTTCAGCCTTTTACTTTTTTTTTTTAATCATGGATGGCTCTATATAGAGTGGAAGGTTCCATTCTAATGTATTGATGTGACCCTTGCTGGCTGGTCCTGTTGCTGTTCTTGGGAACTTTCGACCTTTCTTTCGTCCCAAGGATAGTATGGGAGGGATTTAGTCACCGGAGGATCGCATACAGTTGTGCACAGAATATGTGTTATATATTATTTTAAAAAACTAAAATAATCTCAGGAAATAGATATTTTGATTGCAACATAGATTACTTTTAACCCAGAGATTCTTGTCTCTGCATCATCTTGTACTTTTTATATAAATTTTGTGAACAAGAAGAGCAGACATTTTTCAATATGCTGTTTAACTGTCATACTAGTATGTACCGATTTTGGACGAATGTCCAGCAGTTGCTGACTCGAAAATATTCCCATTGTCATGATTTTATGATTGACAAGGAACTTGTATTGTTTGATGTTAAGCAGAATACACGGACAGACGCTCTTTTTGAATCCATCACTTTATTTGCAAAATATTACATCTACATATAAATGCCAAATGCACAGCTACATGTACATACCTTTGTTATGTCATTGAGTGACAGATATTACTTAGAGCATTACATGGCAATTACAAATATAACTTGTGCAGGTTTAAACAAACTTGGTTTCTGTACAATTCAGTTCTCGATTAGTTTGAACGTTAGAATTCAAAATAAAATATATGTATTTTATCTGTAAACCACCACATTCAGCAAGATCTACTTCAGCTGTACGTTTTCAAAAATGGTTGAATATTTGTATATAATCAAGTTTGATTTGTGTTTGATATGAAAATGTCAATGGACCTCCCCTGTCCCTTACCCTCAGCCCCCAACCCCCTACCCCCCCCCCCCCCCCCCGACCCCGGTCCCCCTTTTCTTTTGTGTACAAGGATGTTTGATTGTTCAAGGGCCTTTTTGTGTGTGTGTGTGTGTGTGTGTGTGTGTGTGTGTGTGTGTGTGTGTGTTTGTGTGCCCCCCCCCCCATTTTTTTTCTTTTTGAAATGTTATGATATTCATTTGTAATGTATTGTTTGAAAAATGATTTTAAAAAAGAGTAATAAATAAATAAAAAATTTAAATAAAACATCGGGCATTATTCGTGACCCATAATGAACATACCTACAAATTTTCAGAAAGATCGGCCACGTACTTTCTGAGATATTCTATAAAGAAGAAAAACCGTTGCATGCCGTTACAGCCTTTAGTAAGGGATATAACGGGGTAAACTAAAACATCGGGCATCATCCGTGACCCATAATGAACATACCTACTAACTTTCACAAAGATCGGCCACGTACTTTCTGAGACATTCCATGGAGAAGAAAAACCGTTACAGGCCGTTACAGCCTTTAGTAACGGCTATAACGGTAAACTAAAACATCGGGCATTATTCGTGACCCATAATGAACATACCTACAAATTTTCAGAATGATCGGCCAAGTACTTTTTGAGATATTCTATAAAGAAGAAAAACCGTTACAGGCTGTTACAGCTGTTAGTAACAGCAATAACGGGGTAAACTAAAACATCGGGCATCATCCGAGACCCATAATGAACATACGTGCTAATTTTCACAAAGATCGGCCAAGTACTTTCGGAGATATTCCATAAAGAAGAAAAAGCGTTACAGGCCGTTACAGCTGTTAGTAACGGCTGTAACGGTAAACTAAAACATCGGGCATCATCCGTGGCCCATAGTGAACATACCTACAAATTTTCAGGAAGATCGGCCCAGCAGTTTTGTCTGGAGCAAGTGGAGCACATTTTGACCACGGACACACAGGCAGACGGACACACAGACAGACACACAGACAGACACACAGACAGCATTTCTTCGTTCCTATTCTAAAGTACTCCCTGTTCTATAAGAACTGGGAGTACAAAAAGAAAACGAAATGTTAAAGTAGTAGTAGTCAAATTCATTGCTTGGGCAAATTCAATTCAAATACTGAGCCGGCACAATGACCAACAAAAATCTAGTAGTAGTAAGTAGTAGTAGTCCTCTTAGTTGAAACTGTGGAGTTTTGCCGTGACTATTTGCGACTGCACGTTATGACGTCATTTTTTGGTAAGTTGGTAGACCAGCAACGGATTTGACCCGGATGTGTGTTGTGGCATCATGTCACGTCATACGGCCTTGATAGTGTTATGATACTATTTTTATTCTGTGTTGTTTTGATTTAGTTTTAGAACACGGAAGTGCGACGTAATCGGCACACGTCTTTAAGTTACGTCATCGCGATTGCGTCATCGTCCACGACTTATTCTAGCACAATAACAAGACGGCAAGGCGACAAGTTGAAAATAAAGATTTTCGATTGGTTAAAAACATATTGTATTGCGTTCACTTGGAGATCTAAATTGTCGTTGGTCAACGTCACAGGGATATCGACTGTCGGACCTAGTGGTTGACTGTAGGGAGTTCCTGAGGTAAGTATCGATCTGGTAGAATAGTTATCAATCCTATCCATGTGCAGGATAATCGAGGATACTGGGCGATGGCTGCTATCATTCGTATTGTGTTGTTTACAGGATTCCTGGGCGCAGAGGCGTGGAGCTGCCTGCCTGAACCTGCCGTACCATTCTTAACTAACATCGTTACTATTTTCTTTCACTTCAGGTTATGAATCGGGTGTGAATGAAGCCACATTAGGGAGATAGTGGTGATGTAAATGCGTGTGTGCATGAGCAGTTGTATTTTATATGATCGGCCAGGCTTGGTCATTAAAAAAGAGATACTGATTTTTTTGTTACAGACTCCAGCTATGTTGGGATTTCACCTAATTTGATTCATCCACTTAATACATCAAGAATTCTTCAAACTCATCGAATAAACATCGTCTCCATTATCCCCGTCATGTGATTCTTTTATTGACTAATTATATCGGTGCTTCAGAAGAAACGAGGAGGACGGAGAATATTGTGTTTTGTGCCGATATATTTTGTTTAGTAATTATATCGGTGCTTCAGAAGAAGACAAAGAGGACAAGTAATATTTGTGTTTCGTACCGATATATTTATTTATGAATTATATCGGTGCCCAGAAGAAAACGAAGAAGACAGGTTTATATTCGTCTGAAGGCGTTCAGCAAACAATCGATTCGACAAGATCATCCAGGTGTATTGACTATCTTATTATCTGTGCAACAAATAACGGTGTGTGTGATCGTGAAGCAGCAAGTTTGCAAAGTGACGTGGACAGTGCTCGAAGAATTCCAGTGTGGGTAACGGAAAATTCCAGGCACGGTGACCACGACGACGACTTCTCTAACCAGATAAGCAGGGAGAGAATGTGACACGAAAACGATGCAGCATACACGCACATAGATACATCAAAAATTTGTAAGTGGCGCGAGAGAAACGTATGAATGCAATGTTGTGAATTTCTGTCTGTGTAATTTGTAAATCCATCGTCACTCATTCACATCAAATCATCCTTTGCTCATACACACGACATTCAGATTCATATCATTCAACATTAGTTTAATAAATTTTATTTGAATCGTATCCATCCTTGTGAGTGTCTCCAAGTTGAGAGGAGAGAGACTTGTGGGAGAGAACATATTCACCCCATATACACCACATCCCCACAAGGACCGCGACACATGATATGACGTCATTTTTTGGCTAAGTTGGTATACCAGCAACGAATTTGACTGAGCAACGAATTTGACCGCGACAGGTGTCGGCGTCACACAGGTTAACAGGGGTGGCATTAAAATAATAGGCGTATGCGCAGAGAAAAGGAATGTATAGAGTAGGTCAGACAGGATTTTATTAAAAATATACATGCAGTGCGTAACACGATGATGTAATCATGCTATGAAGAAGATATATTATTATTAATAATAGATTGTGTAGACTGGTTATGTAGCGTGGAGTAATGTTTGCATGACTTGAATTTATATGCGTGTACGTTCGAGTATAGATGTGTGCATGACTGAATACGTGCATGTTTTGAATTCAGGATTTGTGTATGAACTGAAAGTTAAATCTGATAACTAGGGCTACGCAGTGTAACATAAAGAACAGGGATGAAAGCTGAGGACAGTAGAAGCATGGTTGAGATATAAACTGAGACGATTTCGATGGAAATGTTTTAATAACAATAAGACATCCTAGCATATGTTTGAATATGTATGAATAATAGTTATGTTAAACGTTAGTGGTAAATAAAGGTGTAAGGTAGATTAAAAGGAACAGGATATAAGATGAAAAGAATACAATATGTATATGTGTGTGTGTATGTATGTGTTTGTATGTATATGTGTATGTGCATGTATGTGTGTATGTATGTGTATATGTATGTAATATATATATATATATATATATATATATATATATACATACATATATATATATATACATACATATATATATATATATATATATATATATATGTGTGTGTGTGTGTGTGTGTGTGTGTGTGTGTGTGTGTGTGTTGGTGTCGACATATTAGTTTTAACTGAAATGAACAGATTCTTTGATTAAACTGATAGATGGTTGACACTGAAGTTAATAGAAATATTATTGTTATACTTTGTCTTGCGTTTGTAGAGTGGTTTATTTTTGTTCTATAAAATTGAAACTGACTCTGCAACTCTTTGTGAATGGACCTTTGGCCTCACAATAAATGGCGCGGCGTTTAATGCGCGTCAAGTGTGTGTGTGTGTGTGTGTGTGTGTGTGTGTGTGTGTGTGTGTGTGTGTGTGTTTCTCTCTGTCTCTGTCTGTCTGTCTGTCTGTCTCTCTCTCTCTCTCTCTCTCTCTCTCTCTCTCTCTCTATCTCTCTCTCTCTCTCTCTCTCTCTCTGTGCGTGTGTGTGTGTGTGTGTGTGTGTGTGTGTGTGTGTGTTAAAACGACTGCACAAACAGCGTTTTGACAGTTCACTTAAGTAATCTAGGGAACACACACACACACACACACACACGCGCGCGCGCGCGCGCGCGCGCGCATGCGCGCGCACGCACGTTCTTTTTCATATACAAGGTACCCGGGGTAGTAGAACATCTGGCATGCCTGCTCATGCAGGATGCAATGGTTAGAAGTTTACAGATATCTGGGCATTTTTTTTATTTCATTTCATGGGCCGAGTTATTACCACTGACCACCTATTGCTCTCTTTGTTATTCCTCTCCTTCACAAACTCATTTCATTGGACACATCAGCAAGTTTTTTTCATAGTGATAAGTTTTGGTTTTTTGTTAAATTTAAAATTGGTTCATTTCTGAAGAATGCATATATTTTTCAACCTTACACATATTACTAATTTCTTTCACGAAGTATTTGATAGTGGGTCGAATTTTGTTTATTCTACATCCGTTTGTCTAACCCAAAAATGATATGTTAAAAAAAATGTCATCAGTATTTACATATTCATCGTCTCCAAATAGAGCCAAGTTGATATCAAACTTCAATCGGCGACATTGTTCACATTTTCTTTTGATGTTTTTCTATCCCCACCCCCTAGCAATGTTTTGCAAACTGACATCGTCACAGGTAATGTTGAGTAAAATCATAGCTCAAAAAAATACAATTTGTAACCAGAATATTATGATAAATTGTTACTTGGAATCATTTCCATTTTGGAGGCATTTGTAATTTGTTTAATTGGTTAGATTGTGTACTATCTCGTCTTTCAAATGCGTGTGTATGGAATTCGTTGGTCAGTTTATGTACCTTGTATGTCGTCTTTGAGATAGCTGCGATTGGAATTTATTGGTCAG
>CM065735.1:351390-378890 GCA_033310375.1 Conus canariensis
CGGAGGGCGCCACCACGTCCGTCCAACGACAGCTCCCATGGACTCGCCGATACCGGTGACCTCGACGGAACCAAACCAAGGCCACAGACATGGAGAGGACATCGAAACTGAGGTCACCATGAAAGCAGGGCATGAAGAGCCACAGAATTTGAGACATTTTTTTAATGCTGATCGATGAGAATGAGGATGATTAAGATGATGCTACGGATTTCCATTTCGGTCTGAGACTACATGACAGGGCTGTACTCTACGCTTCCTTTCATAATATGTCCCGGCGTCAACCAGGCCCGAGAGATACAGGCACCTGCAGTGTTGGTCAGGAAATTTGAGCAACACTCTCAGAAACGCATCCATTAAGTGGATGAAACTCAACTGTGTGGTCCCAGTCTGCCCAACTGAGTCCGCAGCAAACTCAACTCTGGGTAGGAGCCGGTCGGGGCAGAAAAACCCACATGACTCTGATGGGATTCGAACCCACGACCCCCCAGCCGGGAGTCCGCGACGCTAACCACTTCGCCACGGCGGCTGGTGAGATCTCAGAAATCTAGTGCTGAGCATCGAGAAGGAAGACAAAATTCTGATCTTGGGCGACTTCAACGCTAGAGTGGGCAGAGACTTTGAAATATGGAATGGGATATTGGGAAGACATGGAGTGGGCAATTGCAACGAAAACGGAAGGATGCTTCTGGAGTTCTGCAGTGAGATTGGTCTGACTATCACGAACACCCTATTTCAGCAGAAAGGCCGCTACAAAACAACCTGGAGACACCCAAGGTCCAAGCACTGGCATCTACTGGATTATATCCTGGTGCGCCAAAAGGATGCTAAGGATGTCACTCATACGAGGGTCATGACGAGCGCTGACTGCAACACGGATCATAGGCTAGTTCGTGCAAAGCTCAGGCTAACGCTGAAACCAGGAGAGAGGAAGGGAGGCCCAAAGCTAAAGAAACTTTAGATCAACAAGCTGTCAATGTTGGAAGAGGAATTCCAGAAGGAAGTAAACGAAAGGCTGAGAAACACCACCGCCCCAGTAAATGCACCCCTCGACCAATGGAAGGAACTTAAAACCATCCTTCAGGAAGGCACAGAAAAAGTAGCTGGCTTCTCAACACGAAAAAATCAGGACTGGTTTGATGAAAACGACGTGGAGATACGAGAACTCCTCGAGGAAAAGAGGTCATGCCATGGCAATATGCTCAGCTCTCCTAATGACCAGAAGACCAAAATGGCTTACAGAACAGCTTGCAGCAAACTGCAAGCAAAATTGCGAGTCATGGAAAATTCATGGTGGATAGCATTGGCGGAACGCACACAGATGTATGCTGATCAGGGAAATTCCAGAGCCTTCTATGAATCGCTTCGCGCAATATATGGTCCAAGCTACCAACTGCAGGCACCACTGCACTCTTCGGATGGCACAAGCCTATTTGTCGACAGGCAAGCTATACTACACCGATGGACCGAACATTATGGAAACCTGTTCGGGGAAGAGAGGACTGTGGAAGCAACGTCTATAGACAACATACCTCAGGAAGACGTAAAGATTGACCTGGACAACGCCCCCACACATGAAGAAATCAAGGCAGCAATAAAGAAGCTGGAATGTCACAAAGCTCCAGGCATCGATGGTATCCCAGCAGAGGTATATAAGCATGGAGGAGACACCCTCATTCAGAAGCTTGAGGAGCTATTCACATCGTGCTGGAATGAAGGAGTAGTGCCACAGGACATGCGGGATGCAGTGATTGTCTCCCTCTATAAGAATAAGGGTTCCAAATCAGACTGCTCCAACTACAGAAGCGTCACACTGCTCTCCATTGCTGGCAAGATCCTCGCCCGGGTTCTTCTGGACAGGTTCGTCCCATCCATTGCTGAGGTAAACCTCCCGGAGAGCAGTGCGGCTTCAGAGCAAATAGAGGAACAGCTGACATGATCTTCGTGCTGAGGCAGATCCAAGAGAAGTGCAGAGAACAGAATATGAACCTATTTGCAGCATTTATAGACCTCACGAAAGCCTTCGACACAGTCAGCAGAGATGGCCTATGGAAAATAATGACCAAACTGGGATGCCCCCCAAAGCTCCTTGCAATGCTACAACAACTCCACGAAGGACAGGTGGGTCAAATCAAGTGCAATGGTGATTACTCTGAAGAATTCCCAATCAGCAATAGAGTGAAGCAAGGCTGCGTATTAGCCCCTACACTCTTCGCTATCTTCTTCAGCATGATGCTGAGAGAAGCAAAGGAGGATTTAGACGAGGGGATTTATATCAGATTTAGGACCGACGGCAGCGTATTCAATTTACGAAGGCTTATGGCCCACACGAAGACCTCAGAAGAAGCTATCCTGGACCTGCTCTTTGCAGATGACTGCGCCCTCCTGGCACACACAGAAGAAGCCCTGCAGGTCATTGTAGACCGCTTTTCACAAGCAGCCAAGGCATTCGGTCTGACTATTAGTCTGAAGAAAACTGAAGTCCTCAACCAAAAAGCACCAGGGACCGCGTACACTGCTCCCCACATAAGCAATGATGGACATTCCCTTAACACGGTAGAGCATTTCACCTACATGGGCAGCGTCATATCGAACGACGCTACGGTGACCAAAGATGTGTATCCTCTGGTAGAACAGGCACAGTAAAACTACCGAATAATTCAGTAGCACAGTAAACCTACAGAATGACTCAGTAGCACAGTAGAACTACAGAATTACTCAGTAGCACATAAAACTACAGAATTACACAGTAGCACAGCAAAACTACAGAATGACTCAGTAGCACAGTAAAATTACAGAATGACTCATTAACACAGTAAAACTACAGAATGACTCAGTAGAAATGTGTATTCTCTGGGCGAACAGGCACAGTAAGACTACAGAATTACTCAGTAGCACAGTAAAACTACAGAATGACTCAGTAGCACAGTAAGACTACAGAATGACTCAGTACCACAGTAAAACTACAGAATGACTCAATAGCACAGTAAAACTACAAAATGACTCAGAAGCACAGTAAAACCACAGAATGAATCAGTAGCAATGCAGTCCGTCCTCTGGTAGAACAGGCACTGTAAAACTACAGAATGAATCAGTAACACAGTAAAACTACAGAATGACTCAGTAGCACAGTACGACTACAGAATGACTCAAGAGCACAGTAAAACGACAGAATGAGTGAGTAACAAAGTTAAACTACTGAATGACTCAATAGCACAGTAAAACTACAGAATGAGTTGGTAGCACAGTTAAACTACAGAATGACTCAATAGCACAGTAAAACTACAGAATGACTCAATAGCACAGTACAACTAGAGAATGACTCAGTAGCACAGTAAAACTACAGAATGACTCAGTAGGACAGTGAAACTACAGAATGACTCAGTACGACAGTAAAACTACAGAATGACTCAGTAGCACACTAAAACTACAGAATGACTCAGTAGCACACTAAAACTACAGAATAACTCAGTAGCACAGTAAAACTACAGAACGACTCAGTAGCACAGTAAAACTACAGAATGACTCAGTAGTACAGTAAAACTACAGAATGACCCAGTAGTACAGTAAAACTACAGAATGACTCAGTAGCACCGTAAAACTACAGAATTACTCAGTGAGAACAGTAAAACTACGGAATGGCTCAGTAAAACAGTAAAACTACAGAATGACTAGGTAGTACAGTGAAACTACAAAATGACTCAGAAGCAACGTTTCTCCTCTGGTAGAACAGGCACAGTAAAACTACAGAACGACTCAGTAGCACAGTAGAACAACAGAATGACTCAGTAGCACATAAAACTACAGAATTGCTCAGTAGCACAGTAAAAGTACAGAATGACTCAGTAGCACAGTAAAACTACAGAATGACTCATTACCACAGTAAAACTACAGAATAATTCAGTAGCACAGTAAAACTACACAATGATTCAGTAGCACAGTAAAATTACAAAATGACTCAGTAGCACACTAAAACTACAAAACGACTCAGCAGCAATATGTGTCCTCTGGTAGAACAGGCACAGTAAAACTACAGATTGACTCAGTAGCACAACAAAACTACAGAATGACTCAATAGCGTAGTAAAACTACAGAACGACTCAGTAGCACAGTAAAATTACAAAATGACTCCGTAGCACACGAAAACTACAAAATGACTCGGAAGCACAGTAAAACTACAGAATGAATCAGTAGCACAGTAAAACTACAGACTGATTCAGTAGCGCAGTAGAACTGCAAAATGACTCAGTAGCAATGTGTGTCCTCTGGTAGAACAGGAAAAGTGAAACTACAGAATGACTCAGTAGCACAGTAAAACTACAGAATGACTCAGTACCACAGTAAAACAACACAATGACTCAGTAGTGCAGTAAAACAACAGAATGACTCAGTAGCACAGTAAAACTACAGAATGACTCAGTACCACAATTAAACTACAAAATGACTCAATAGCACAGTAAAACAACAGAATGACTCAGTAGCACAGTAAAACTACAGAATGACTCAGTAGCACACTAAAACTACAAAATGAGTCAATAGCACAGTAAAACTACAGAATGACTCAGTAGCACACTAAAACTACAAAATGACACAGTAGCACACTAAAACTACAAAATGACTCAGTAGCACAGTAAAACTACCGAATGAATCAGTAGCAATGCAGTGCGTCATCTGGTGGGACAGAAATGACTCAGTAGCACAGTAAAACTACAAAATGAATCAGTAGCACAGTAAAACTACAGACTGACTCAGTAGCACAGTAGAACTACAAAATGACTCAGTAGCAATGTGTGTCCTCTGGTAGAGCAGGCACAGTAAAACTACAGAATGACTCAGCAGCACAGTAAAACTACAGAATGACTCAGTAGCACAGTAAAACTACAGAATGACTCAGTAGCACAGTAAAACTACTGAATGACTCAGAAGCACAGTAAAACTATAGAATGACTGAGGGGCACAGTAAAACTACAGAATGACACAGTAGCACAGTAAAAGTACAGAATGACTCTGTAGCACAGTAAAACTACAAAATGACTCAGTAGCAGAGTAAAACTACAGAATGACTTAGTAGCACAGTAAAACTACAGAATGACTCAGTAGCACAGTAAAACTACAAAATAACTGAGTAGCACAGTAAAACTACAGAATGACTCTGTAGCAGACTGTCACGGTCGCTAAGCCGGACGGCCCTACCACCCTTACCCACGCCTATCACACACTAGGTCAGACAACACAGCACACTAACACAGTTTTACAATCACGCACGCTTCTTTATTTCACACACACTCCATGGCGCCACCACTCACGCACATCTACAACTGCACACAAGTATCCTAATTCCCGCTGACTCACCCTACTCTACGATAAAGACCCGGAAGACCCTAACCTAACCTAAAACACCAGTTGCGGTATATCACTGTGACCTGGGGACACAGCGATAGCCCGCACACGTGGTGACCAACTACTAGGGACAAGGATTTACCAAAGGGACTCTAATCTCTTAACGACTGCTACCACCCACACCTCTCCCCAGGACTCACCCTTCTCTTTTAACCCGGGACCACTACCAAACTGGTCGCTGCGTCCCTAAGGGAGGCAACAACAAGTACCCTACACTGTGCCGGCCACTACGTCCTAAAAAGAGGCAGTAGCTAACACCCCTAACCCTACTGCCTAACGCTACACCCCTTCTACCACAAACATGGGACAACCCATCCCGGCCCGGAAAGCTCCAGTCCTCGGCGCTGTACGTGGCCCCTCACAGGCTGACACCTCCCCGGAAGACTCTGCACCCCGGCGCTGACCGTGGCTCCCCCGCAGGCCGACACCTTCCCCGAAGACTCTGCACCCCGGCGCTGACCGTGGCTCCTCGCAGTCTGACTCCTCCCCGCGATGGGCACGACACCCAACGCACACACACACCAGACGCCCTCTCGACGGGTCCGGGGCTCAACGCCTCCTCCTCTGAAGGCCCCGCCGGACACTGAGGGTGAGGGGAGGCCTGGTGCAGCGCCCTCTCACAGGACGCCTGAACAGGGAAGAGTAACAGGTGCCGGAGAACTCCCAGAGAGCCCCGGTAGCAGGAGGAGAGCTGCCTCACAAACGGCAGACGGCCTGGGTAGTCTCCCTTCTCCGGGAAAACAGCGGGTACGGAAAACCGCCGCTCACCTGCCGGCACGCGGCAGTAGACTGCGGTGGTCTGGCCCCAGCCTCAGGACGGAGCAGGATACCTGCTGACACAACTGGACAGACAGACGTTCAACCACACCAGTTCTGCAACTGGCTGAAGTGGCTGCCAACAAGGACGACACCGACTCAGCACAGGCCAAGGGCACCCAAACCCGACGAGGACCTGGCCCTAACTATGACTTGAAGTCACTCTTCAAAACTAACGGCGCTGCCGCCGCACCTACAAGGCGTACGTCCACTCCGACGAACACCAGGGACCGAAGTGAAGCTACCCCAACGCATTCCGCCCTGGTCGGAATCAAGCGAACTCTACTCACCACACAAAACAACGATTGGTCAGAGCAGTGTATCCCTCCGCAGAGCTGACACGCCTGACCAACGGACTAGTTATTGCTCGTGCAACAACACGACAATTTACCACAACAACTCACAGACTTGACAACACAACAACAACCGATATCCTGCCCCGCCTTCTCTGGTATAGAACCAAAGTAATAAAAGGGTAACAATCGGGAACGAAACCAACCTCCCGCTTCCATTCCATTCCTTCAATAAGTGAAGACTGGAATGAAAGAATATTGTATGTCCTATTTCCCCAGCCTCCTACCTAGCCTAATCTTTCTACCTAACCCTGAGGAACTTAACCTAACTGTAGCTAACTAAACCCCAGCCTCACATACGCGCGAGCGCGCACACACACACACACACACACACACACACACGCACACGCACACACGCGCACACACACACACGCGCTCGCACGCTCTCTATCTTGAACCACCACTACTCTTAAACACATGGACGTACTGATTTAGTACCGCCGATCGGTGACACACCCCCCTGCCTAAGTTTTAACTACAGTTTAAAACCAACAACAACTTCTCACTCGATCGGCGTTTTAGCCACACTCTACCTATAACAATCCAATTCCCCATCACTCACTCTGTCCTACTGTTACTTTTGATGTACTCCAAAACTCCATCCCAACAGCATCAACTTTTAAATACATCAACAATCACAGGTTACATTAATCAACCTGGTCTAACGCTGCCACATATGACCTTAATGCAGGCACTTACAGGCAGCCGTTACACTACGCACTACATATAAATTCTATAATTGATGGGGCTCTGATTACGCACAACTGCTGTGTAACACGTGCTACAAATACCACACCCACAGTACACCTTGCTACGCCAATAACACATGCATAGCTTCGACGATGTCAACCTCTCACGACACAGGTTAACGGAACCCTCAGGTTTCCTCTCCCTCTCTCTCTCTCTCTCTCTCTCTCTCTCTCTCTCTCTCTTTCTCTACGGCAAGCGACTCAAGAAGTCTGCTGCCACATTGTCACTTCCAGACACTGCCTGCACCGTAAACTGGAATGCCTGCAGCTGCAGTGCCCACCTTGTGATCCTCCCACTAGTACTCTAGACCCTACAGCTATCTTCCTGGGTTTTGCCCTCAAATGAAAATGTCGCTTGTACCTGCAAGCTGCTGTTGCCAAGTTCTTCTTTGCCAACTCACACGTCTCAGCTACCTTGTTCCTTAAGTTAACGACGTACTCTGCCGCTGTGCGGAGCTCTTGCCTTTCCGGTTGCAACCACAGATCCCTCAGTATCTGCATGGGCCTGCGCATCAGTGGCATCCTTACAAGGGGAACTCTTGACACTCTTCCCTTGTCCACAGTACGCTGACACTGGAAGCATGACTGGCAGTACCGACGAATGTCAGCATGCATGCCTGGCCAATAAAAATGGCGACCAACTCGCTCCTTGGTTCGTGTGGTACCTAAGTGACCAGACATGGGTACGTCGTGGCCTAGCTTCATCACCGTGGTCCGTAGTTCTGCTGGGACGCAGATCTGACTCGCTACGTCCTTGGGACCCTCAAACCGCCTAACCAGTACACCAGACTTCTGCGCGTACTCGACTCGTCCAAACTTGGTGTGGAAGTGCGTCCCTGCTTCACACGCACTCCGAGCCTTCCTCAAGGTTTCATCCTGGTCCTGCATCTGAATTAACTGCTGGGTAGAGGTATTCAGAATGCATTCCTCGACGGGCAGTGGTACAGGTTCTTGCTGCTCCCTGGCTCTCTGCGCGCGTGTCTGCACTGCCCCTACCAACGCCGGGTCTGCGTATACAGGCACACGTGTCCAACCGGGATCTCCTACTCTCTTTGCAAAGTTTCCGATCAGGACTTCCTGCACAGGGCTATTCATGACCAAAACCTCCAACTTCCCTGCGATGAATGGTGACTTCAACTCTACTACCGCCACAGGTAACACAGACCTACATCTGGATTCAGCCAACACTACTGGGACTGTCTCTCCTGTGTACGCATCTGCCGGTACTAACCACTTGGCCACTACGGTGTGTCCGGCACCAGTGTCCCGTAATCCATTGGCCGGAGACCCGTTAACTTCTACAATGCACGCAGGCTCGTACCGCTGCTCAGCGCATGGGCGACACAACGTAGGGACCACTCGAGCTTGGGGCTGGTCACAACAATGAACAGCTCCAACAGAATGGGGCTCAGGGCATTTCCTAGCGATGTGGCCTGGCTTCTTGCAGTTGAAACAAACTATGGTCGATCTAGGCCCTTCTGATCTCCTGTTCAGCTGCTGTAGTGCACCATCACTTTGTTGGGACCTCCCTGCGGGCTGGCTCCCTGCTGTTTCACGTGTATTACCCAGGTTGGGCTGGTTAACTGTTCGGTCTTGTCTCGCCTTCCTCCCCAGTCTTTTGGCCTCTGCCAAAACAGTAGCTTCTGTTGCAAGCTGTTCCACAGTTTTCGGGCATGTCTTCCGCACCTCAATTGTGAACTCTGGAGACAATAGCTGATAAAACTGTTCTTGGAACAGCAGATCCTTTACGTCCTCTGCCACACTCTCATCCTTGCCCGCTGCTGCACACCAGAGGGAAAACCACCGCTTCATCCTTCCAAGCATCTGGCCGAAAGTCTCAGCAGCGTCCTTCTTGATGCTCCTGAACTTTTCTCGGTAGGCCTCAGCATCTAGCCTGAAGTGGCTTAACAGGGCGCTCTTTATCTGATCATAGTCACCTAACTCATCCGCACTTAACCGCATCACCGCTTCTCTAGCCTTTCCTCTCAGCAGAGACATCAGACGTGTGGGCCATGAGGTCTTGCTCCACTTGCACATCTGGGCTACACGCTCAAATTGGGCGATGAAAGCGTCCACGTCGTCGTTCTCTCCCAACGGCTCAAGGTGGACATGCTTCGTTTCCTCCACCTCAATCAAACGTTTCCTATGCGCTGCTTCATCTAAGGCCTGCCTCTCCTGTATCAGTATCTCTCGCTCCCTTGCCTCTAACTTGGCTTGCCGTGTCCGAGCTTCTATTTCCCTTATCGCCGTTTCTTCCTCCATCTTCTTCCTCTGCAGTTCCAATTCCATCTGTCTCGCTGCTTTCTCATCTTCGATCTTCTTCTGCTTCATCTCTAGCTCCCTTTGCTTAGCAGCTTTCTCCTCTTCGATCTTCTTCTGCTTCATTTCTAGCTCCCTCTGCCTATCAGCTTTCTCCTCTTCTATCTTCCTCTGCTGCATCTCTAACTCCCTATGCCTAGCAGCCTTCTTCTCTTCAATCTGCGTCCGCTGCATTTCTAGCTCCCTCTCATCCTTCATCTTCTGCCTCACTTTCTCCTCCATCCGGAGCTCCAATTCTACTTCTCTCGCTGTCTTCTCATCCTCATTACGTACTGAGTCCGTGACGAACTTGGCGAGGTCTCCCCCAGCTAAACCCATCGCCGCTCCCAACTTGGCAAACTTTGCATAAGCCCCCGTCCCCTGTTCTTGATCCACCCCCACAACCTGGTCACTAACCTTAGGTTTGGTATCCGCCGTAGGGGCCTGTGGATCCATGACACTATCGGGGGCGTACTGCGGATGGGCTCAGGTGTGTTTAGACATAGGATAACCCCTACCACCACAGAGCTAACAAGGGACAGTATGCGATCTGAGCGCAACTGGAGGTTCCTGACTACGCGCTAGCCCTGAAGCAACTCAGCACAAGTACACAATACTCTCAATGAGTCACGCACCAAGCATAACTCCACCCACACTTGTGTACCTCATACATATACCCCTATGGGCTCCAACCCATATAATACTACCAATGCACTGTCTGGTCACTGACTGAACCACGCGACACCGTGTGTCCACCGTCCACTGTGCATGCGCACCAGTTACCCACAGTCACAGGCCTCACTGTCTCTGGTAGGCCGCACCCACACGATCACAGTGCACTTGCACCCCGCAAGTCCATATGCACTCCCAGCACACCTTAGTGTCACAACCCTGCGCACCCTCGTGCTTCCCACACACAGTCACCTGGGCTTACTCTGCCCTTAATCCCCACAGGATATCCGAGCACACAGCGTGCACAGTCACGGGCTGGGTACCACTCTACCTACTCACTGGGGTTATACCACATGTAAGGGACACAAAGGACACCTGGTACCCTCCGGCACCTCACCTACACTGTACGGTGTAATCACTCACACTTACCACAACCACTCAATGTTTATTGACCATTCATACCTCACTCACACGGTAGCGCCAACCCATTCACACCAACACAAGTGCCCTGCCCAATGCCAATGGAAACCTGCCTGAAGTGAACAGGGACACTACGTACCACCTCCCAGGGTACTGGTACGCTCCCACCAACCACCCACTTACATTTCACACAATGTACACACCGGACACAACACCCCCCTTACCTCCCTCCTAGCTACCTATCACCTACCCAGAACCCCTTATGGTACCCCGCATCTCCACCAAAGTGTCACGGTCACTAAGCCGGACGGCCCTACCACCCTTACCCACGCCTATCACACACTAGGTCAGACAACACAGCACACTAACACAGTTTTACAATCACGCACGCTTCTTTATTTCACACACACTCCATGGCGCCACCACTCACGCACATCTACGACTGCACACAAGTATCCTAATTCCCGCTGACTCACCCTACTCTACGATAAAGACCCGGAAGACCCTAACCTAACCTAAAACACCAGTTGCGGTATATCACTGTGACCTGGGACACAGCGATAGCCCGCACACGTGGTGACCAACTACTAGGGACAAGGATTTACCAAAGGGACTCTAATCTCTTAACGACTGCTACCACCCACACCTCTCCCCAGGACTCACCCTTCTCTTTTAACCCGGGACCACTACCAAACTGGTCGCTGCGTCCCTAAGGGAGGCAACAACAAGTACCCTACACTGTGCCGGCCACTACGTCCTAAAAAGAGGCAGTAGCTAACACCCCTAACCCTACTGCCTAACGCTACACCCCTTCTACCACAAACATGGGACAACCCATCCCGGCCCGGAAAGCTCCAGTCCTCGGCGCTGTACGTGGCCCCTCACAGGCTGACACCTCCCCGGAAGACTCTGCACCCCGGCGCTGACCGTGGCTCCCCCGCAGGCCGACACCTTCCCCGAAGACTCTGCACCCCGGCGCTGACCGTGGCTCCTCGCAGTCTGACTCCTCCCCGCGATGGGCACGACACCCAACGCACACACACACCAGACGCCCTCTCGACGGGTCCGGGGCTCAACGCCTCCTCCTCTGAAGGCCCCGCCGGACACTGAGGGTGAGGGGAGGCCTGGTGCAGCGCCCTCTCACAGGACGCCTGAACAGGGAAGAGTAACAGGTGCCGGAGAACTCCCAGAGAGCCCCGGTAGCAGGAGGAGAGCTGCCTCACAAACGGCAGACGGCCTGGGTAGTCTCCCTTCTCCGGGAAAACAGCGGGTACGGAAAGCCGCCGCTCACCTGCCGGCACGCGGCAGTAGACTGCGGTGGTCTGGCCCCAGCCTCAGGACGGAGCAGGATACCTGCTGACACAACTGGACAGACAGACGTTCAACCACACCAGTTCTGCAACTGGCTGAAGTGGCTGCCAACAAGGACGACACCGACTCAGCACAGGCCAAGGGCACCCAAACCCGACGAGGACCTGGCCCTAACTATGACTTGAAGTCACTCTTCAAAACTAACGGCGCTGCCGCCGCACCTACAAGGCGTACGTCCACTCCGACGAACACCAGGGACCGAAGTGAAGCTACCCCAACGCATTCCGCCCTGGTCGGAATCAAGCGAACTCTACTCACCACACAAAACAACGATTGGTCAGAGCAGTGTATCCCTCCGCAGAGCTGACACGCCTGACCAACGGACTAGTTATTGCTCGTGCAACAACACGACAATTTACCACAACAACTCACAGACTTGACAACACAACAACAACCGATATCCTGCCCCGCCTTCTCTGGTATAGAACCAAAGTAATAAAAGGGTAACAATCGGGAACGAAACCAACCTCCCGCTTCCATTCCATTCCTTCAATAAGTGAAGACTGGAATGAAAGAATATTGTATGTCCTATTTCCCCAGCCTCCTACCTAGCCTAATCTTTCTACCTAACCCTGAGGAACTTAACCTAACTGTAGCTAACTAAACCCCAACCTCACATACGCGCGAGCGCACACACACACACACACACACACACACACACACACACACACACACACGCACACGCACACACGCGCACACACACACACGCGCTCGCACGCTCTCTATCTTGAACCACCACTACTCTTAAACACATGGACGTACTGATTTAGTACCGCCGATCGGTGACACAGACTAAAACTACAGACTGACTCAGTAGCACAATAAAACCACAAAATAACTCAGTACCACAGTAAAACTACAGAATGACTCAGTAGCACAGTAAAACTACAAAATGACTCAGTAGCACAGTAAAACTACAAAATGACTCAGTAGCTCAGTAAAACTACAGAATGACTCAGTAGCACAGTAAAACTACAAAATGACTCAGAAACACAGTAAAACCACAGAATGAATCAGTAGCAATGCAGTCCGTCCTCTGGTAGAACAGGCACTGTAAAACTACAGAATGAATCAGTAACACAGTAAAACTATAGAATGACTCAGTAGGACAGTAAAACTACAAAATGACTCACTAACACAGTAAAACCACAGAATGAATCAGTAGCAATGCAGTGCGTCCTCTTGTAGAACAGGCACAGTAAAACTACAGAATGACTAAGTAGGACAGTGAAAGTACAGAATGACTCAGTAGGACAGTGAAACTACAGAATGACTCAGTAGCACAGTAAAACTACAAAATGACTCAGTAGCACAGTAAAACTATAGAATGACTCAGTAGCACAGTAAATCTACAAAATGACTCAGCAGCACAGTAAAACTACAAAATTACTCAGTAGCACAGTAAAACCACAGAATGGCTCAGTAGCAATGCAGTGCGTCCTCAGGTAGAACAGGCACATTAAAACAACAGAATTACTCAGTAGCGCATTAAGACTACAGAATGACTCAGTACCACAGTAAAACTACAAAATGACTCAGTAGCACAGGAAAACTACAGAATGACTCAGTAGCACAGTAAAACTACAGAATGACTCAGTAGCACATTAAGACTACAGAATGACTCAGTGCCACAGTAAAACTACAGAATGATTCAGTAGCAGACTAAACTACAGAATGACTCAGTAGCAATGCGTGTCCTCTGGTAGAAGAGCCACAGTGAAACTACAAAATGACTTAGCAGAAGAGTAAAATTACAGAATGAATCAGTAGCACAGTAAACCTACAGAATGACTCAGTAGCAATATGTGTCCTCTGGTAGAACAGGCACAGTAAAACTACAAAATGACTCAGTAGCACAGTAAAACCACAGAATGAATCAGTAGCACATTAAACCTACAGAATGACTCAGTAGCAATATGTGTCCTCTGGTAGAACAGGCACAGTAAAACTAGAGAATGACTCAGTAGCAGAGTAAAACTACAGAATGAATCAGTAGCACAGTGAAACTACAGAATGAATCAGTAGCGCAATAAAACTACAGAATGACTCAGTATTACAGTAAAACTATAGAATGACTCAGTAGCAATATGGGTCCTCTGGTAGAAAAGCCACAGTGAAACTACAGAATGACTCAGCAGCAGAGTAAAACTACAAAATGATTCAGAAGCACAGTGAAACTACAGAATGAATGAGTAGCACAATAAAACTACAGAATGACTCAGTATCACAGTAAAACTACAGAATGGCTCAATAGCAATGTGTGTCCTCTGGTAGAACAGGCACAGTAAAACTACAAAATGACTCAGTAGCACAGTGAAACTACAGAATGACTCAGTAGAACAGTAAAACTACAGAATGAGTCAGTAGGACAGTAAGACTACAGACTGACTGAATAGCACAGTAAAACTACAGAATGACTCAGTAGTACAGTAAAACTTCAGAATGACTCAATAGCACAGTAAAACTATAGAATGACTTAATAGCACAGTAAAACTACAGAATGACTCAGTAGCAGATTAAAACTACTGAATGACTCAGAAGCACAGTAAAACTATAGAATGACTGAGAGGCACAGTAAAACTACAGAATGACACAGTAGCGTAGTAAAACTACAGAATGACTCTGTAGCACAGTAAAACTACAAAATGACTCAGTAGCAGAGTAAAACTACAGAATAATTCAGTAGCAATGTGTGTCCTCTGGTAGAACAGGCACAGTAAAACTACAGAATGACTCAGTAGCACTGTAAAAATACAGATTGACTCAGTAACATAATGTAAAACTACTGAATGACTCAGTAGCACAGTAAAACTACAGAATGACTAAGCAGCACTGTAAAACTACAGAATGACTCAGTAGCATAATGTGAAACTACAGAATGACTCAGAAGCACAGTAAAACTATAGAATGACTGAGAGGCACGGTAAAACTACAGAATGACACAGTAGCGTAGTAAAACTACAGAATGACTCTGTAGCACAGTAAAACTACAAAATGACTCAGCAGCAGAGTAGAAGTACAGAATGACTCAGTAGCACAGTAAAACTACAGAATGACTCAGTAGCACAGTAAAACTACAAAATAACTCAGTAGCACAGTAAAACTACATAATGACTCAGTAGCACATTAAAACTACAAAATGACTCAGTAGCACAGTAAAACTACAAATTGACTCAGTAGCTCAGTAAAACTACAGAGTGACTCAGTAACACAGTAAAACTACAAAATGACGCAATAACACAGTAAAACAACAGAATGAATCAGTAGCAATGCAGTGCGTCCTCTGGTAGAACAGGCTCAGTAAAACTACATAATGACTAAGTAGGACAGTGAAACTATAGAATGACTCAATGGCACAGTAAAACTACAGAATGACTCAGTAGCAGATTCAAACTACTGAATGACTCAGAAGCAGAGTAAAACTATAGAATGACTGAGAGGCACAGTAAAACTACAGAATGACACAGTAGCGAAGTAAAAACTACAGACTGACTCTGTAGCACAGTAAAACTACAAAATGACTCAGTAGCAGAGAAAAACTACAGAATAACTTAGTAGCAATGTGTGTCCTCTGGTAGACAGGCACAGTAAAACTACAGAATGACTCAGTAGCACTGTAAAACTACAGAATGACTCAGTAGCATAATGTAAAACTACTGAATGACTCAGTAGCACAGTAAAACTACAGAATGATTCAGCAGCACTGTAAAACTATAGAATGACTCAGTAGCACAGTAAAACTACAAAATATCTCAGTAGCACAGCAAAACTACATAATGACTCAGTAGCACAGTAAAACTACAGAATGACTCAGTAGCACAGTAAAACTACAAAATGTCTCAGTAAGTCAGTAAAACTACAGAATGACTCAGTAACACAGTAAAACTACAGAATGACTCAGTAGCACAGTAAAGCTACAAAATGACTCAGTACAACAGTAAAACTACAGAATGACTCAGTAGCACAATAAAACTACAGAACGACTCAGTAGCACAGTAAAACTACAGAATGACTCAGTAGCAATATGTGTCCTCAGGTAGAACAGCCGCAGTAATACAGAATGACACAGTAGCGGAGTAAAACTACAGAATGACTCCGAAGCACAGTGAAAATACAAAATGAATCAGTAGCAATATGTGTCCTCTGGTAGAAAAGCCACAGTGAAACTACAGAATGAATCGGTAGCGCTATAAAACTACAGAATGACTCAGTATCACAGTAAATCTATAGAATAACTCCGTAGCAATATATGTCCTCTGGTAGAAAAGCCACAGTGAAACTACAGAATGACTCAGTCGCAGAGTAAAACTACAGAAAGAGTCAGAAGCACAGTGAACCTACAGAATGAATCAGTAGCACAATAAAACTACGGAATGACTCAGTATCACAGTAAAACTACAGAATGGCTCAATAGCAATGTGTGTCCTCTGGTAGAACAGGCACAGTAAAACTACAAAATGACTCAGCAGCACAGTGAAACTACAGAATGACTCAGTAGAACAGTAAAACTACAGAATGAGTCAGTAGGACAGTAAAACCACAGAATGACTGAATAGCACAGTAAAACTACAGAATGACTCTGTAGCACAGTAAAACTACAGAATGACTCAGAGGCACAGTAAAACTACAGAATGACTCAGTAGCACAGTAAAACTATAGAATGACTCAATAACACAGTAGAACTACAGAATGACTCAGTAGCAGAGTAAAACTACTGAATGACTCAGAAGCACAGTAAAACTATAGAATGACTGAGAGGCACAGTAAAACTACAGAATGACACAGTACCGCAGTAAAACTACAGAATGACTCTGTAGCACAGTAAAATAACAAAATGACTCAGTAGCAGAGTTAAACTACAGAATGACTCAGTAGCAATGTGTGTCCTCTGGTAGAACAGGCACAGTAAAACTACTGAATGACTCAGCAGCACAGTAAAACTACAGAATGACTCAGCAGCACTGTAAAACTACAGAATGACTCAGTAGCATAATATAAAACTACTAAATGACTCAGAAGCACAGTCAAACTATAGAATGACTGAGAGGCACAGTAAAACCACATATGACACAGTAGCGCAGTAAAACTACAAAATGACTCAGTAGCACAGTAGAAGTACAGAATGACTCAGTAGCACAGTAAAACTACAGAATGACTCAGTAGCACAGTAAAACTACAAAATAACTCAGTAGCACAGTAAAACTACAGAATGACTCATTAGCACAGTAAAACTACAAAATGATTCAGTAGCACAGTAAAACTACAAAATGACTTAGTAGCACATTAAAACTACAAAATGACTCAGTAGCTCAGTAAAACTACAGAATGACTCAGTAACACAGTAAAACTACAAAATGACTCAGTAACACAGTAAAACCACAGAATCAATCAGTAGCAATGCAGTGCGTACTCTGGTAGAACAGGCACAGTAAAACTACAGAATGACTAAGTAGGACAGTGAAACTACAGAATGACTCAGTAGGACAGTGAAACTACAAAATGACTCAGTAGCACAGTAAAACTACATAATGACTCAGTAGCACAGAAAATGTACAAAATGACTCAGTAGCACAGTAAAACTACAAAATTACTCAGTAGCACAGTAAAACCACAGAATGACTCAGTAGCAATGCAGTGCGTCCTCTGGTAGAACAGGCACAGTAAAACAACAGAATGACTAAGTAGGACAGCAAATCTACAAAATGACTCAATAGCAGTAAAACTACAGAATGACTCAGTAGCACATTAAGACTACAGAACGTCTCAGTACCACAGTAAAACTAGAAAATGACTCAATAGCACAGGAAAACTACAGAATGACTCAGTAGCACAGTAAAACTACAAAATGACTCAGTAGCACAGTAAAACTACAGAATGACTCAGTAGCACAGTAAAACTATAGAATGACTCAGTAGCAGAGTAAAACTACAGAATGACTCAGTAGCAATATGTGTCCTCTGGTAGAACAGGCACAGTAAAACTACAGAGTGACTCAGTAGCAGATTAAAACTACAGAATGACTCGGAAGCACAGTGAAACTGCAGAATGAATCAGTAGCACACTAAAACTACAAAATGACTCAATAGCACAGTAAAACTACAGAATGACTCAGTAGCACACTAAAACTACAAAATGGCTCAGTAGCACACTAAAACTACAAAATGACTCAGTAGCACAGTAAAACTACCGAATGAATCAGTAGCAATGCAGTGCGTCATCTTGTGGGACAGAAATGACTCAGTAGCACAGTAAAACTACAGACTGAATCAGTAGCGCACTATAACTACAAAATGACTCAGTAGCAATGTGTGTCCTCTGGTAGAGCAGGCACAGTGAAACTACAGAATGACTCAGTAGAACAGTAAAACTACAGAATGACTCAGTAGCACAGTAAGACTACAGAATGACTCAGTAGCACAGAAAAACTATTGAATGACTCTGAAGCATAGTAAAACTATAGTATGACTGAGAGGCACAGTAAAACTACAGTATGACTCAGTAGCAGATTAACACTATAGAATGACTCCGAAACACAATGAAACTACAGAATGAATCAGTAGCAATATGTGTCCTCTGGTAGAAAAGCCACAGTGAAACTACAGAATGAATCAGTAGCGCAATAAAACTACAGAATGACTCAGTATCACAGTAAAACTATAGAATGACTCAGTAGCAATATGTGTCCTCTGGTAGAAATGCCACAGTGAAACTACAGAATGACTCAGTAGCAGAGTAAAACTACAGAATGAATCAGAAGCACAGTGAAACTACAGAATGAATCAGTAGTGCAATAAAACTACAGAATGACTCAGTATCACAGTAAAACTACAGAATGGCTCAGTAGCAATGTGTGTCCTCTGGTAGAATAGACACAGTAAAACTACAAAATGACTCAGTAGCACAGTGAAACTACAGAATGACTCAGTAGAACAGTAGAACTACAGAATGACTCAGTAGCACTGTAAAACTACAGAATGACTCAGTAGCACAGTAATACTACAGAATGACTCAGTAGCACAGTAAAACTACAGAATGACTCAGTAGCACAATAAAACTACAGAATAACTCACTAGCACAATAAAACTATAGAATGACTCAGCAGCACAGTAAAACTACAGAATGACTCGGTAGCAAAGCAGGGTGTCCTCTGGCAGGCTGCCTGAAGACCACCTGACTGCTCCCATTGGACTGCCTGTGCCGGGACTGTGACTCAACAAGTCTCGGCGTGGTTGTGTAGAGGAAGCCAGACAACTTGGCGGGTCGACAAAAGGCCTACATTCGCATCAAAGGCATTGGATCACTTCTTATGCTTTGAGGGTCTTTTTCGACCTAAGTTTTGACAAAGGCTACAGGAACTGCCTCCATCCTCCCCTCCTGGTCCTGAGTGCTTTGGGTCATTCAAGGAGTTCCACGTGGTTTTCAGTATAGTAACGCACGTAGGAATTCTTTGTCTTCTGTTTGTCGCTGTCTTTCACTCCCATTGGAAATATCTTCCCCTCATATCACACACACACACACACACACACACACACACACACACACACACACACACACACACACACACACACAGAGAGAGAGAGAGAGAGAGAGAGCTTGCATGTAGGCTTGCAAACACACTTACATATAAGCATACGCAGCACATGCAAACTACGCTTACTACAAGGTACTTTTCAATACCTGCAGTAAAGATCTCGTGAAAGATTTAAAAGACACTGTTTCTCCGTGCGTGAATAATGATAAAAGTACCGCTGAAATGTCTTGATGACTTGGTGATACTACTGACAACGACAGAAGGACTTCAAAATGAACTAATTCATGTTTAATTGCCAGACGTAGGGAACAGGCCTGCAGAGAAAAAAAAAGATAAAACCAAACGTGTTATTAAAAAAGAGTAGATTTTTTTTCGTGACATGTTTCACTACAGAAGCATCGTTTCAATGTTTTATTGACTAAAACTAGATGCTCTCAGAACTAATTAGGCCTATAATGGTTCAACATATATATATATATATATATATATATATATATATATATATATATATATATGTCTACTAAGAGTGCCACAATTACTATCCCCCCCCCCCCCCCCCCCCCCCCAGTTCATTTCTTAAACCTCTGCTGGCATTGAGAGAGATGAGATTTGCATCCCTCCCCTCTGAGTGATGTGTGACCGACGTTGCCATGGATACGGAGGTTGCAGCAGCTACTATTATAACAATTGATGAAGGGGCTTTATGAGTTGGATTCGTTAGAATATGCATATCTTAGTCTCGAGTCAGAAAATTCTCGATGTATAACACTTTATCATGATGGCAGAGAGAGAGAGAGAGAGAGAGAGAGAGAGAGAGAGAGAGAGAGAGGGTGAGTGTGTGTGTGTGCATGTGTGTGTGTGTGTGTGTGTGTGTGTGTGTGTGTGTGTGTGTGTGTGTGTGTGTGTGTGTGTGTGTGTGTGTGGATGAGAGTGTGTATATGTGAAAATGAGATAGTTTTAGATAGTATGTATATAGTTTTTAGTTGGTTGGTTTTTAACAATGTTGTAGTATCAAAATTATTTTGTGCAATGTAGATATACTGGCGGTTGGCTGTGTATGATGGGTGGAGTGTGTGTGGGTGTGTTTGTGGTGGATTCAGTGGGGTACGAGTAATGTAGTGAGTGTGTGTGCATGTAAGATTGGCCTTGTATGCTATTTAGTGTGTGTGTGTGTGTGTGTGTGTGTGTGTGTGTGTGTGTGTGTGTGTGTGTGTGTGTGTGTGTGTGTGTGTGTGTGTGTGTGTGTGTGTGTGTGTGTGCGCGCGCGCGCGCGCGCGCGCTGCCGCCGGTACGGGCGAGAGCTTGAAGTCGACCTGTTCCCATTGGACCAAGGTTATGACAGAATAATCAGTCGTACTCCTCCCGATGGGAGAAAAAAAAAAAAAACTCGGGGAGAAACCAGCGGAACAATGTCTTCGTGGTTTAGTGTAGTCTGCCAGTTAGGCCAGACGAGATCAACGGGAGGCGAGTGCAGCACATTGTTGTTGTCCACGAAGAGACCTACACAAGAACGACTTGGGGGACTGCGGCCACTGCAAGCTAAGTCTTACTGCACTGAGAAAACAAACATGAAGGAGAACGCTCTATGAAGGAGACCACATCCTTTCTTTCTTTCTTTCTTTCTTCCTTTCTTTCTTTTATTCACACCCACCGACAGAAAAATAAGGAACAACATCAACTTGGCCGAAAACAGGGAGACACGCACGGCGCAGGTACTGTTCTCTCTTTGTCTATTCTTCCTTTCTTTTTTATCATTTATTCTTTCTTTTCGTCTCTCTCTCTCTCTCTCTCTCTCTCTCTCTCTCTCTCTCTCTCTCTCTCTCTCTCTCTCTGTGCGTGTGTGTGTGTGTGTGTGTGTGTGTGTGTGCGTGTGTGTGTGTGTGTGTGTGTGTGTGTGTGTGTGTGTGTGTGAGAGAGAGAGAGAGAGAGAGAGAGAGAGAGAGAGAGAGAGAGAGAGAGAGAGAGAGAACGAACGAACGAACGAAATGTTGTTTATTCAGGGATATGAGATAAGCATACAAGCGTGCTTTTTTACACTCAGCCCTGAGGCTAAACAAAAATTCACAATAGTGCAGAAAGTAAATTGTTTATATATGTAACAAGTATAGCAAAGAAGAAGAAGAAGAGGAAGAAGAAGAAGAAGAAGAAGAAGAAGAAGAAGAAGAAGAAGAAGAAGAAGAAGAAGAAGAAGAAGAAGAAGAAGAAAGTATGAGAAACATAAATACACAATATAGTCTACGCCAACTATTTACACGACTGACAAAGGCCACAGGAGGTAGGTAATTCGGTGATCAATTAAAGAAAAGAATAAGACAGAGCAAATGCTAGTTTAACAGTGAATTTTTTAAATAAAGATTGATCCAATGATAATGGAAAATAGTAGCAGCCGCCGTGGCGAAGTGGTCAGCGCCGCGGACTCCCGGCTGGGAGGTCGTGGGTTCGAATCCCATCAGAAGTCATGTGGGTTTTTCTGCCCCGACCGGCTCCTACCCAGAGTTGAGTTGCTGCGGACTCAGTTGGGAAGACTGGGACCACACAGTCGAGTTTCATCCACTTAATGGATGCGTTTCTGAGAGTGTTGCTCAAATTTCCTGACCAACACTGCAGGTGCCTGTATCTCTCGGGCCTGGTTGACGCCGGGATATATTATGAAAGGAAGCGTAGAGTACAGCCCTGTCATGTAGTCTCAGACCGAAATGGAAATCCGTAGCATCATCTTAATCATCCTCATTCTCATCGATCAGCATTAAAAAAAAATGTCTCAAATTCTGTGGCCCTTCATGCCCTGCTCTCATGGTGACCTCAATTTCGATGTCCTCTCCACGTCTGTGGCCTTGGTTTGGTTCCGTCGGGGTCACTGGTATCGGCGAGTCCATGGGAGCTGTCGTTGGACGGACGTGGTGGCGCCCTCCGGAGGGAGAGCTCACTCACGCCGGCTCCGCGACTAAGCAATTATTGTCGTCAGTAGGGGGCTTAGTAGGTGGTGTCCTGCGTATGTTAGATCAGAACAGGCGCCACTGAACACCACCGAAGTGACTCGGCAGCAGTGCAGTGTCTCCTCCGGTGGGTTGCCTCTTGGCGACTTGACATTGACTGCTCCCTGTGGATTGCCGGTGCCGGGGCTGCGGCGAGGCCGACCGGGCTGTGGCTGTGGACGGGGTGTCGGAATGAGCGGCGTGGGTGCACTGCCTCTGAGGTGGCGCAGAGGTTGGGACAGCAAAAAAACAAAAAACAAAAAACAAAAAAAATAGTACATGCATACGAAATAATGAGTAAAAAGATAAAATATGCAGGGTTCAATTTCTGAATACAACAGTTGCTGACATTTATACTTGTGATATTAGCTCAGACTGAATACTAGAGAACTGTTAAAATAAACTGTTTTTCATTTTTTTCAAATAGAAGGCGTTTATACGCAACTTTAAACGAATTAATGCTTTTCTTCTATTTAACATATGTTGGCATTGAATTCCAAAATGTTCCACCAGAGTAAACTAAGCTACTTTTAAAAAGATCGATTCTTGGTTTCGGTATGATTATGTTATTAGTATATCTTGATTGATTGATTGGAAATCTTGCAGATATATTTGAGGGTGCTAATTGGTTCATAATTCTGAACATCATTATTGCTTTATTATATTCAAATTTATAAGAAAGGGGCAATATATCTACTTCGAGAGAGAGAGAGAGAGAGAGAGAGAGAGAGAGAGAGAGAGAGAGAGAGAGAGAGTAGTATAGTTACGTCATATCAGGGATTATGATAGAAAGAAAATAAGAAAAGAAAGAAAGAAAGGAAAAGAAAAAGAAAAAAAAGGAAAGGACAGAAATGAAAAAAGGAAGAAGAAAGGACAAAAACGAAAGGCAGAAAAGAAAAGGAAGATTAAAAGACAAGATGCGAAGCATATAAACGTACTCCCAGTTTTCCAAACCGCTTATAAATCGGCCAAGTGCTTTGTGAAATAAGAAATAAAGGCAAAATAACGGTTTTAACGGTTATTTAACCGATGTACACTTTTGAAACTGGTATTTTAGTCCTCACTGGGCTAAAGCCTGTGTACATACCAAATTTCATCCAAATCGGACAATATGTCAAGAATAACGGTTTTTAACGGTCAAATTTTGAAACACTATATAGAAGTGCCATTTGTGTGTGAAAATTTTCTATATACCAAATTTCATTAAAATCCACTTATATATATATACTGTTCAAAAAAAGTTAAGGACCAACATTTCACTGACTTATAAAAAAGAAAATTGGGAAGTGATCAATCTCCAAGTGTAACATGAATTTATTGAATATGTGAAAAGTGTGTAAAGACAATGACAAGTCTGTGGAATCAACAAACTGGAATCGAGCGCAGTACAAACACCCCCACCCCCAAATTTGAAAGTCACAGGAGGAGTGTTTGTTCAATGTCATGGTTAATAACGTGTGTGTCCCCCGTTACTGGCAAGGCATTCAAGGCAGCGTTGTCGCATGGAGTTCACCAGTGTGCGCAGAAAGGCCTGGGGGACAGCAGCCCACTCCTGCTGGAGTGACTCAAACAGCTGACCCAGGTTAGCAGGAGGAAGACGACGCTGCTGCAGTCTCCGGCCCAGCTCATCCCAAAGATGTTCGATGGGGTTCAGGTCTGGGCTGTTTGCGGGCCACTGCATTCTGTTGACACCAGCAGCTTGGAGAAACGTGTTTACTGCTCTGGTGCGATGGGGCCGTGCATTGTCGTCTTGAAAGACTGCCTGAGGTCCAAGCTGTTGAAGGGCTGGCAGCACCAGGGGTTGCAAAATCTGTTTGGTAGCGAACACCATTCGAGTTCCCTGCCACATTGTAGAGAACCGTTCTGTAGCGTGTGCTTATGCCGCCCAAATCATAACGGATCCCCCACCATAGCGGTTCCTTTCCAAGACAGCTTCTTCTGCAAAACGCTCCCCACAGCGTCTCCAGACCCTTTTCCGTCTATCGGTGGGATCCAGGCAGAACCGCGACTCGTCTGTAAACATCACGTTAGCCCACTGTTCATGTGTCCATCTCACGTGCTGCGTGCACCATACTCGGCGTGCTGCTCTGTGGGCATCAGTCAAACGAGGTCTTATGGCTGGTCGTCGAGCACGGAGGTTAGCGGCGTGTAGGCGGTTTCGTATGGTCTGATCACTGACAACAGTGTTGGTGGCATTTCTAAGGCGACGTCTGATGTTGTTTGCACTTGCTGTTCTTTCTTGTGTGACCTGCCTTTCAATGTATCGGTCCTCTCGTGGTGTTGTTATTCTGGGTCGACCAGAGCGTGGTCGTTCTTGCACTCTTCCTGTGTCTTGAAAGCGTTGTCTGAGTCTGATAACAACAGAGTGTGATACCCCAAGTCTCCGTGCCACTTCCCGGACTGCAACTCCTTCTTGGAGCCATCCTATTGCTCTTCCTCGATCCAGCTCGTTCAGTCTTCGACGTGGAGGCATGCTGTTGCATTGCATTTTTCGCCAGTACAGTGGCTTTTAAAGACATTTGGTTGAGCATACTTTATGACCTACAGCCTGATTTAGCTCGTGCTTCACATGATTTTGATTCAGCACATGCTCCTCGGATCCCAAGCACATCAGAAATTCACCCCAATTTGTTCCAAAAATGACAAGTCGCAACACGTGTTTTTCAAGGCGCGTGAGAAATGTGTGCCATAAAATTGCAGTTGCCGCATTCACTATCAATTTGTGCGTGTGGTTCAATTTGTTTGGACCACAAAGGCGGTACAATTGAATTTTTGTGATTTTTAAAAAGTTTTTGTGCATTCTCAATGTTGGTCCTTAACTTTTTTTGAACAGTATATATATATGAAATAACGGCAGAATAAAGGTTTTTAACGGTTGTTTAATCCATTTTCAGCATTACATCACTTACATATGGACAGAGGCTCCGATTTGTCACAAGATCATCCAAACCGCTTATAAATTGGCCAAGTACTTTCTGAGATATTCCATAAAGAAGAAAAACCGTCACAGGCCGTTACAGCCGTTAGTAATGGCTATAGCGGTAAACTAAAACATCGGCCCAGTAGTTTTGTCTGGAGCGAGTGCAACACATTTTGACCACGGACACACAGACACACAGACAGACACACAGACAGCATTTCTTCGTTCCCATTCTAAAGTACTCCCTGTTCTATAAGAACTGGGAGTACAAAAAGGTAAAGAGAGAGAGAGAGAGAGAGAGAGAGAGAGAGAGAGAGAGAGAGAGAGAAAGAAAAGAAAGGAAGATGGTGAGTAGTAGTATACGAGGGATGAATCATCCCTCATTGAGGATCTCATGTGAGGATCTCATTAGTGCGCATGCGCAGAGATAAGGTGCCGTCGTATCAGGCATTAAGATAGAAAGAAAGCAAGAAAAGAAAGAGAGAAAAGAAATTTTTTTTAAAGACAAAAATGAAAAGGAAGAAAACCAGACAACAACAGCAACAACAACAACAACAACAACAACAACAACAACAACAACAACAACAACCAAAAGAAGAAAAGAAGAAAAGAAAAGGAAGAAGAAAAGACGATAAAAGAAAGGAAGAAAACACAAGAAAAAGAAAAGAAAGAAAAATAGAAAGAAAAGAAAGAAAGAAAAGTAAAGAAAGAAAAGTAAAGAAAGAAAGAGAGATGGAAAGACAGACAGACAGACAGGGAGAAAAATAAAGAAAAGAAAGGAAGAAACAGAACAAAAACATTACAGGCTTGATGACATAAAACGAAAGACAAATAAATACGTCTAGTCAATGACGTATGACAACATAGACATCAAGGGGAGGACTAGGTGTCCCATGTGTGCTGAGTAGTATAGGAGGTTCAAATCATGCCCCATTGAGGAGGTCATATGAGGATCTCATCAGTGCGCATGCGCAGATCAGGGATAAAGAAATCAATAACAGTAATGCTAATGATAACAGTACTGATATTAACACTAATAATGATGATTGATTTGACACAATAATTATTTTTTTAGTATTTGAGAGCAACGTAATACTGCTTAAGATTGTTTGGGAACAATGGTTAGATACTGGTTTCGAGTGTTTAGGACCGGTGTGTTACGTCATTTTGGTGAATGTCGACTTTATGTCATGCGTTAGTTTGCTCTGAAATTGTTTGACGTAATACTGTGATGTCAATAGCTGGGGAATCACCACCGTGCTGTGTGGAAAACGACGCCGGAACATTTTGTTTTCTTCAGGTCGGGTAAGGTCAGATAAGGTCTTTAAAAAAAAGTCAGATAAGGTCTTTAAAGGGTCAGATCAGGTCTTAAAAAGGTCCGATAAGGTCTTAAAAAGCCCCCCCCCCCCCCCACCCCCCCCCCACCCCCGTCTTAAAAAGGTCAGATCAGGTCTTTAAAAGGCCAGATAAGGTCTTTAACAAGTCATATAAGGTCTTAAAAAAAGGTCTGATAAGGTCTTAAAAGGGTCAGATAAGGTCTCAAAGAGGTCAGATATGACCTGTCTTTTGTCCAATGCCATGTTTTGTCCTACGATGTGTCTATTGTCTATCTTTGTCATGTAGTGTGCCTTTGTATTGTGTCATGCATGTGGTGTGCCTTTGTATTGTGTCATACATGTAATGTGCCTTTGTATTGGGTCATGTAATGTGCCTTTGTATTGTGTCAGCATGTAATGTGCCTTTGTATTGTGTCATACATGTAATGTGCCTTTGTATTGTGTCATGCATGTAATGTGCCTTTGTATTGTGTCATGCATGTAGTGTACCTTTGTATTGTGTCATGCATGTAATGTGCCTTTGTATTGTGTCATGCATGTAATGTGCCTTTGTATTGTGTCATGCATGTAGTGTACCTTTGTATTGTGTCATGCATGTAGTGTGCCTTTGTATTGTGTCATGCACGTAATGTGCCTTTGTATTGTTTCATGCATGTAATGT
>CM065735.1:388890-391390 GCA_033310375.1 Conus canariensis
TGGAGCCTTGTGGAACGCCATACTTAAGAGTTGTTATAGAAGAGACAGTCGTCCCCGATAAGACGCATTGTTGTCGTTTTGTGATGTATGATTTTAGAAGGATAAGGGCGGATTTTGAAAGACCGTATACCTCCAGTTTTCGAATAAGGAGATTGTGGTCAATGACATCGAATGCTTTTTTAAAATCAACGAATAAGACACCACAATATCTGTTGTTATTAATATTATTAAGCCACACATCTACAAGATTGATTAATGCAGAATGGCAGGAATGTTTCTGTCTGAAACCAGACTGTCCGGGATGGAGCAAATCGTACTTGTTGAAGTGATGAAGGATGTGTTTATTTAAATGCTTTTCTAGAGGTTTGGAAAGGATAGATAAGATTGATATTGGTCTGTAGTTTAAAGGATCAGTATTATCACCAGATTTATGAATGGGTATAACTTTTGCTTTTTTGAACGCATTAGGAAAATAGCTTTTATCTATGCACAGATTAAAGATATACGTTAACGTGTCAGTTATAACTGGAGCCGAGAGTTTCAGAATTTTGCCATCTATGCCATCTAGTCCACGTGTTCCTGACTGTTTGAGATGAAGTAGATACTGATACACCTCGTGCACAGTTATGAGTGGAATTGTAGTTCAGACGTGATTTTTTGTCGTGACAAAATTGATGGAGTTCTTTAAGTTCATTAGAGCTTGAATGATCAGTAGTAACAACTGCATCAGGAATGGTAGAGAAGTGAGTGTTAAGTTGTTCAGCAGAAATACCTTTGATAACAGTTGATTTTGAAGAAGAACTGTTATTGCTAAGCTGGTTTATTGCTTGCCAAACCAGTTTTGGATTTTGTTTGGAAGTTAATAACTCGCGATAGTATTTTGTTTTTTCCCTGTGCTTCTGAGAGTTTATTGCATTTCTTAGTGATCTTGATTCTTCTTCATAGCCATGTTCTTTCAAAAGGTCTCTAAGGTAGCATGCCTCCTGTAATTCGTTCGTATACCACGGTGGTTTGGGAATATGCTTTACTCTGATTGTTTTAACGGAGCATGTCTGTTATAGACTTCTGTAAAAATTTCGATCCAAAAGTCAATCGCTGAATCTGGATCAGCAATATTGTATACTGTATTAAGTTCTGAGTTCATTAAATCAAGCAAAAAGTTTTGTTCGTTAAATTTTGAGAAGCAACGATAGGTTATGGTTTTGTGGCCTGGTTTTGGGATTTTCACTCCATGTTTAGACCATGTAACACACACTGGGTAATGATCACTAGAAGAGAAGACTGGTACACAAGCTTCTAGTATGTTATTTTCATTTGAGACATAGATATGGTCAATGATTGTCTTTGAAGTTGGTGTGACTCTGGTGGGTGTTTTGATAATCTGATGTAAATTCAACACACTTATCGTTTGGCTCCATTGGCTGTTTGGTTTCAAAAGATCTACATTGAAGTCACCGAGTAAAACAATCTCTTTACATTCTAATGAAACTGCGTCCATCATAGTAACAAATTTATCAGTCCAGCTGACTCTTTCTGCTGGGTTCCGATAGCAAAACCCGATTAAAATGGATCGTGATTTGTTCAGTGTGATTTGTATCCACACTGCTTCTACGTCATGCTGTTCTAGGTGGGAAAGTCTCTTGAAGTTGAGAGATTCACTGACATACACTAGAAGACCTGTCTCTTTGTCTTTAGTAGGGTCTTTTCGAACGATATTATAACCTGGGACTGATACATCTTTATCACTAATGGAGGTATTTAGTCTTGATTCGGAGAGACCCAGAACATGGAATGGCTTTTGGTGGTTCGATATCAGGGTCGAGATATCAGAGATCTTACTGACTGCACTATTGATATTTAAATGGCAAATTCTCAGTCCATCTCTCGATGGCCATGAGTTCTGGTTTGTGGTCATTTTATGTCCTGAGTGCACAAGTAAAAGGAAAAACAAAAAGAAAGGGGGAAGAAAGGACACGTACAAAAAAAGTAAAATAAATGATGAAAACAACAACAACAAAAACAAAACAAAAAAAAAGAAAAACCAATCAAACAAACTGGTAGATTAGATACCACAGCAGTGGTTCGGAAATAGGTGACTGAGAATGCACTTACAATTTAATGTGCACACAACTAATTGCTGTCAGGTTGTACAGGATGAAGTACTGCAAGACTAAAAAGCACAATTCCTGTATGTTGCACGCACAGAATCACCAACTCATATGTATCTGAACACACATATATATGCTGATAATCAGATAGAATTGTTTATAGGTCCAAGTCTGTTTGGCACAAATGCGTTGCACTTATGGAGCGCTCTCCGATCAGTCACATCCACCGAACGCAGGTATAAGAAAGTTTTTTTGTTGTTTTTTTTTAGAAACACAAATTTAGTCTGACATTCAGTGAAGTCACATATGATTCATGAGCCACACAGTTCAGTCATTTCTGAAGCATGGGGCGAAATGCCTTTAGCAACACGAGTGGTCTCGATAGTAAATGT
>CM065735.1:396390-408890 GCA_033310375.1 Conus canariensis
TTGCAAAGGCCACCGACCTTTCAACAAGAACAAATGTAGAACACACATGCGCTCGGCGCGTATACTGAAAATTAGGAAAGAAAACATTTGCATAACAGAATGTTCTTCCTGAAATTACTCTGGCATGAGTGTGTTAACTGATAACAGTTCATCTCTTTGTTTAGTGCTTTAAAAATGAACATAGCAACAGAGCGAGAGAGAGACAAGACAAGACAAGACAAGACAAAATTCTTTATTTACGAGGATAATAGATAAGCACTGACGTGCTTTTTTACATCCAGTCCTCGCCCTGAGTAGGGACTACAACATGCAGTGAAATCAATTAACGTAAGAAAGCAAAGAAGCAAACAAAGCGGTCATGTAATCATAGATGAACATCAAATGAAAATAGAAGAGAAATGAAAACAAAACAAAAAATAAGAATAATAATAAACAAAACAAAATAATAATAATAATAAAAGAATAAAATAAAAATAAAAATGAGAATAACAATAATGAAGAGGAAGGAGAGAGTGGGGGTAGGGAGTGAGGTGGGCTGGGGGAACATATGTAAATGTACTACAACGTACAAGATTGGCATGTATGAAAACAGACAGTGAAGTGAATATGACAAAGTGCGTACATATTTTTGAACACACACATACACGCACGTTCGCACGCAGAGAGAGAGAGAGAGAGAGAGAGAGAGAGAGAGAGAGAGAGAGAGAGAGAGAGAGAGAGAGGCAGAGCAAGGCACAACATGTAATCATTTTTCGCAAGGCATGAAAATACGTAGAAGGTATTAAGCAAAGTGAGATGAAATTGGGGGAGGGGGGGGAGGAGAAAAAAAAAGAGAGAGAGAGAGAGAGAGAGAGAGAGAGAGAGAGAGAGAGAGAGAGGATGGAAGGGAGAGGGGGAACAGCATGAAATGTAACGATTTGGAATGGAAATGTACTAAAACGTACAACAATTAGCATGTATAAAATCAGACAGTAAAAAAGAATATGACAAAGTATGTACGGAATTTGGAACATACACACGCACGCACGCACAGACAGAGAGAGAAAGAGAGAGAGAGAGAGAGAGACAGAGACAGAGACAGAGACAGAGACAGAGAGACAGACAGACAGAGAGAGAGAGAGAGAGAGAGAGAGAGAGAGAGAGAGAGTGAAAAAAGGGCACAACATATAATCATTTTTCATAAGATTATATCCATATGCACACATATATATATATACCCACACACACATACACATACATGCACATATATATATATATATATATATATATATATATATATATATATACATATATACATATATATATATATATATATATATATATATATATATATATATATATACATATACACACACATACATACATACACATATACACACATACACATACATATACATACATACACACACACATACACACGCACATACATATACATGCGCACACGTACACATACATATACACACATACACACACATACATACATACATACATACAAACATACTACATACATACACACACACACATTGGTGATATATATATGTATGTATACATATATACATATATATATACATACACATACACATACATACACGTATGCATATATATATAAGAATACTTGATACATGACAAAAAGAAGAATAAAATAGAAAAGACAAATTGGTTAAGTACATGAAAAGGGGATGATTTATGCTTTTGAGATCACTTGTTGGTATTACTTATGGTTTTTTAATTTTATTTTATTTTTATTTATTTTATTTTTATTTTTTTATTTTTTTTTTACCGCAGAAGATGGGTAAGGTAAGTGTTTTTGAAAGTTGTGGTACAATGGATTTGTTTGATGGATTCTGGAAGGGAGTTCCACAAAGAGGTTCCCGAGTACGTTAGACTTGATTTAAATAGGTCAATTCTGGGGATTGGGATATGGAGTTTGTGGGAGTTTCTCGACGAGACTTTTGAGAATCGTCTCATTAAAGTTGTTGGAGCATTTCCGGTCAGAATCTTGTGCATCATTAGCCCTTTGTTGTATTTGAGTCTCTGGCTGAATGGAAGAATGTGAAGATGTTGCTTTCGAGGCTAGGTTTCTTCAGAAGGATTAATTTGAGCGCTCGTTTATGTAGGCTGAACAATGGTTTTAGTGTGTTTGCACTTGCAGAATCCCATATAGTCGATGCATAATCAACATAAGACTGAATATGAGCATGGAAAAAAAGTTTTCGTGAATGAAGGTCAAGAAAGTGTTTGATTTTGGTGAGCTGATAGACTTTCTGGGAGAGCTTTTTGCATAGTAACGTTATGTGGGGATTCCAGCTGAGACTATTGTCAATTATTAGTCCTAATACTTTATGATGAGTGACTTGTTCCACAAGTACATTATTGAGGTGTATAGGAGGGAAATCATTGGTGAGCTTTTGTCTTTTTTGCCTAGTTGTAATGTACATCAGTTTTGTTTTTTGAGGGTGAAGTGACATGTGATTTAGTTCGGTCCATTTTACAAGGTCATTGGTACTCTCTTGCAAATGTTTTGAAAGACTGGAAGGATCATTATGGCTGGTGTGAATTGTGGTGTCATCTGCAAAGAGGTCGCATGCAGATCTCACATGTAGGGGTAGGTCATTAATGTAGATTGAGAAGAGTAGCGGGCCTAAAATGGAGCCTTGTGGAACGCCATACTTAAGAGTTGTTATAGAAGAGACAGTCGTCCCCAATAAGACGCATTGTTGTCGTTTTGTGATGTATGATTTTAGAAGGATAAGGGCGGATTTTGAAAGACCGTATACCTCCAGTTTTCGAATAAGGAGATTGTGGTCAATGACATCGAATGCTTTTTTAAAATCAACGAATAAGACACCACAATATCTGTTGTTATTAATATTATTAAGCCACACATCTACAAGATTGATTAATGCAGAATGGCAGGAATGTTTCTGTCTGAAACCAGACTGTCCGGGATGGAGCAAATCGTACTTGTTGAAGTGATGAAGGATGTGTTTATTTAAATGCTTTTCTAGAGGTTTGGAAAGGATAGATAAGATTGATATTGGTCTGTAGTTTGAAGGATCAGTATTATCACCAGATTTATGAATGGGTATAACTTTTGCTTTTTTGAACGCATTAGGAAAATAGCTTTTATCTATGCACAGATTAAAGATATACGTTAACGTGTCAGTTATAACTGGAGCCGAGAGTTTCAGAATTTTGCCATCTATGCCATCTAGTCCACGTGTTCCTGACTGTTTGAGATGAAGTAGGTACTGATACACCTCGTGCACAGTTATGAGTGGAATGTGTAGTTCAGACGTGATTTTTTGTCGTGACAAAATTGATGGAGTTCTTTAAGTTCATTAGAGCTTGAATGATCAGTAGTAACAACTGTATCAGGAATGGTAGAGAAGTGAGTGTTAAGTTGTTCAGCAGAAATACCTTTGATAACAGTTGATTTTGAAGAAGAACTGTTATTGCTAAGCTGGTTTATTGCTTGCCAAACCAGTTTTGGATTTTGTTTGGAAGTTAATAACTCGCGATAGTATTTTGTTTTTTCCCTGCGCTTCTGAGAGTTTATTGCATTTCTTAGTGATCTTGATTCTTCTTCATAGCCATGTTCTTTCAAAAGGTCTCTAAGGTAGCATGCCTCCTGTAATTCGTTCGTGTACCATGGTGGTTTGGGAATATGCTTTACTCTGATTGTTTTTAACGGAGCATGTCTGTTATAGACTTCTGTAAAAATTTCGATCCAAAAGTCAATCACTGAATCTGGATCAGCAATATTGTATACTGTATTAAGTTCTGAGTTCATTAAATCAAGCAAAAAGTTTTGTTCGTTAAATTTTGAGAAGCAACGATAGGTTATGGTTTTGTGGCCTGGTTTTGGGATTTTCACTCCATGTTTAGACCATGTAACACACACTGGGTAATGATCACTAGAAGAGAAGACTGGTACACAAGCTTCTAGTATGTTATTTTCATTTGAGACATAGATATGGTCAATGATTGTCTTTGAAGTTGGTGTGACTCTGGTGGGTGTTTTGATAATCTGATGTAAATTCAACACACTTATCGTTTGGCTCCATTGGCTGTTTGGTTTCAAAAGATCTACATTGAAGTCACCGAGTAAAACAATCTCTTTACATTCTAATGAAACTGCGTCCATCATAGTAACAAATTTATCAGTCCAGCTGACTCTTTCTGCTGGGTTCCGATAGCAAAACCCGATTAAAATGGATCGTGATTTGTTCAGTGTGATTTGTATCCACACTGCTTCTACGTCATGCTGTTCTAGGTGGGAAAGTCTCTTGAAGTTGAGAGATTCACTGACATACACTAGAAGACCTGTCTCTTTGTCTTTAGTAGGGTCTTTTCGAACGATATTATAACCTGGGACTGATACATCTTTATCACTAATGGAGGTATTTAGTCTTGATTCGGAGAGACCCAGAACATGGAATGGCTTTTGGTGGTTCGATATCAGGGTCGAGATATCAGAGATCTTACTGACTGCACTATTGATATTTAAATGGCAAATTCTCAGTCCATCTCTCGATGGCCATGAGTTCTGGTTTGTGGTCATTTTATGTCCTGAGTGCACAAGTAAAAGGAAAAACAAAAAGAAAGGGGAAGAAAGGACACGTACAAAAAAAGTAAAATAAATGATGAAAACAACAACAACAAAAACAAACAAAAAAAACAAAAAGAAAAACCAATCAAACAAACTGGTAGATTAGATACCACAGCAGTGGTTCGGAAATAGGTGACTGAGAATGCACTTACAATTTAATGTGCACACAACTAATTGCTGTCAGGTTGTACAGGATGAAGTACTGCAAGACTAAAAAGCACAATTCCTGTATGTTGCACGCACAGAATCACCAACTCATATGTATCTGAACACACATATATATGCTGATAATCAGATAGAATTGTTTATAGGTCCAAGTCTGTTTGGCACAAATGCGTTGCACTTATGGAGCGCTCTCCGATCAGTCACATCCACCGAATGCAGGTATAAGAAAGTTGTTGTTTTTTTTCTTTTAGAAACACAAATTTAGTCTGACATTCAGTGAAGTCACATATGATTCATGAGCCACACAGTTCAGTCATTTCTGAAGCATGGGGCGAAATGCCTTTAGCAACAGGAGTGGTCTCGATAGTAAATGAGTAGAACACAAAATGTTTCAGCACAGCCTACGGTGATCACTGTCAACAATAGATGCCGATGTGAAAAGATAGTTATTATTGCTAAGAACATAATGACACGCACAAGTAGTATCCGAGGATTAGTTCTCAATCTGGCAAGGGAGGATGAAAGTCACACACACACACACACACACACACACACACACACACACACACACACTTACATCATGGACCTGTACGTATAACACACGTTTAGTTACTCAAGTTTTGTTGTTTTTGTTTGTTTGTTTGTTTTTTGGGGTGGGGGTGGGGGTGGGGAGGGGCAGGTGGGTGTGGAAGGGACGATTCTTACAAAGACAGTCTTCACACTGAAGAAAGGCCACAGGCTGCCTGTAGCAGTCGCACTGCTTCAGCAATGGCCTGTAGAGGATTAGCGGGGGTGGAGGGAGGCACTGTGGCGGGAACAGCGGTGCCGTAAGTGGGCAGTGGTTGGGGACCGGTGCTCTGCGCGTTGGCGTTAGTCACTGAAGTACTGACAGGGCCAGCCATCGGAATCTGAGAAGCTGGGGTTCTCAACAGGGGGGCGTGACCTGTGTTGTACTGCTTAGGCGTGACCGCTGAAGTGTAGCGCTGGGATGGTTGAGCAGCGCTGGCCGGAACATGGGGCTGATGGTGTGTTGGTGTGTGTGTTGTATTGACATCTGTGGCTTGCAGCAGGGCGGAGTCGTGCGTAGACGAGGCCGTAGCACAGTATTTGATGTTCCATGCTAGTTTTAGCAAACCTTTGTGGCTGATGTCTAGGGGAGATTTGTACATGTCTTTCCTGGGGGCACCACTCCTAGCAAGAAAGGAATCTTTGTTGTCTACGAATACTGCAGACAGTTCCCTGCATACTGTCTGAAGCTTTAGGTTGGATTGAACAATGGCTGGATTCATTAAATGTCTACCACATGCGGGGATGATGGAAGAGGCCACGACTGTTGCACTGGGGAAGGTCGTTTGACATGAGTAAAGGAGAGCCCTCCATTGTTGTGTTGTAATCTCTCCCCTTTACAGTCGTTGATTCCTACATGCAAAACAACTCTATCCACATGGGCATTGGGTGGACGGGATTCAAGCCAGTGTTTTATGTCAGAGACCCTGAGACCGGACACACTGATTTTCTGAACTGATTTGAAGCTACCTGTGTTCATTTGTGTGCATCCATGTTATGTATTGTGGAATCTCCTATAATCAAACAGTCCGTCTGTTCTTCCAATGATGTTTGTTGGAGACAATGGGGTGGGCTGGGAGTAGCTCTTTGTCTTTTGGAGACATGGACAGGAATGGACTGATGATCAGGTGATGATGGTGATGGATCAAAACGATTTATGACTGGGATGGAGTAGACAGGAGCACTGTCTAACCTGGGAGGGGCGGGACTGGCATGGAGACTGGTGTCAGCTAGATCAGAGGAAGTGAGGTGGGAATGGGTGGAAGAGAGGCTGGGAGCAGAGAGTGTTTTTACTTGGACGGAGGTGGGACTGGGTTGACCGCTGGGTGGTTGGGTAGGGGTGGAGGGCTGGTGGGTCTTAGACAGGTCAGGTGATCTGTGCATCTGTGATGTTGTCGTCGCTTGATGCAGACTGGTCCTCTTCAAAGCAGTGGAAAAAAGAACAGGGGCAGTGGACATGGCAGGTTCACAGGCAGGTTTCAGTGGGGGATACTCATGAGAAGAACTGGTGGCAAGCCACTTCTTGAGATCTGTAATAATTCTTTTATGCTCGCCAACATCTGATTTCAATTTGTGATTTTCATTTTCTAATGTTTTAACTTTAGTAGATAGTGATTTGCATAGATCTTCAAGGGACTCTAATTTCTCTTTGGCAAAGCTTTTGAGTTCATTTTTTATCTGTTCTTTTAAATCTAGAATATGGCTTTGAACAATATTTTCTGCATCTGACAAACGGTGTGTGTTGTAGTCCACATTCTCCTGTAGGGTTTGCAGTGACCTGATGAGCTTTGGTGATGTGGTCACTTTGACAGGGTGGCGAATGAATCTGTTTGACGATCTTCGTCGATGGGCTCGTTTGACACTGCGGTGGTCTATGTCTGGTCGTAGGTCTGCCGGTTTTTTGACATTTGTGTGGTGATCTAGTTCAGTGGACTCATCTTCGGATATTCTGGGCATTGGACTAGTACACGTATGACTGTCTTCCAGATCAGGGAAGGGTAAAGCTAGGATCCTTTCACGAAAAGTTTTGTCAATGTCACCTGCTAAGTCACTGGCTGAAAGATGACCTACTATTGGGCTAATTTGGTCAATTTCTTCAACACCAAATGTAGGACAGCCGGCACCTTGCAATAGCACTGTTCCCTCAACATCATCACCACTCCTAACATACAGCGTGATAACGATTATCTGACGCCCCTGAACTAATAATCTTATAACAGTTTTGGCGAAGTTAGATGGTAGTGGGGGGCACAGATTAATTGGGGAAGTCTCACTGATGTTGATGGCACATTCGTCAAAGTCCCTTGACTCTACGTTGACTGAAAATTCACTGGGTAGATTGTCAGGGTGGTATCTGTGTATGAGGCATTGCCTCCATGTGGCCAGTTCACGTCTGCTGCAGTGGAATTTTTTTTGTAGTGGATCAGCTGTGTCACGGAGTGTGCCTCTATGAGGGGTGTCCTTGGATACTGTTGCAGGCCCCGTGAAGTCGGAGCCTGCAGTGGGCGTGTCACACATGGTTGTTTACATGGTCATACGACACTAGAAACAAAAACAATAATAGAGAGTATCACTCAGTCAGTCTCTTCATGCGGCAGCACAGTCTTGCCATGCGGCAGCACAGTCTTGCCGGTCAGCTACATAGTACAAAGCATTTCCAGCTGTGCGCTGGCCTCCTTCCTACCTTCTGCGCGTTACATGCTGTTGGCTTGCTGGCTCGCGCTGCGTGGTCCGTGTCGGCAGATAAAGAGGGAACCACACACAATCACAAACAAATAGACTAGAATATTTCACTTTGTGCGCTCAGTAGAAGCACCACGCTTTCAGAGGTGTAAGTACTGAACCAAAAGAATCATTGCGTGTAAAAATTGAAGCACTCCATTCCGTGAATCACATAGAATATCCGAATATTCAGGACAGTGATGTGAAGCGTGTCTGTCGGTCACAAGCGCGCGCAGAGAGAGAGAGAGAGAGAGAGAGAGAGAGAGAGAGAGAGAGAGAGAGAGAGAGAGAGGAAAGAGAGAGGGAGGGAGAGAGAGAGAGGGTGAGAGAGAGAGAGAGAGAGAGATAGAGGGAGAGAGAGAGAGAGAGAGAGAAGAGAGAGAGAGAGAGAGAGAGAGAGAGAGAGAGGGAGAGAGATGCAGATGCAGATGTTTATTCGTAAAGGCCATAGCCCCTTAGAAGGGGGATACATATAAAAGAAAGAACTTTCCATAATCCATTTCTAATCAGGGGTACAAACAAACTAAGGTATTACAGAATTTCTTCGTTTAAACCCTCTGTAAAAATACACAGCAAGCTGCTTCACTATTTTATCATTTGTCGATGACATTAACAAAATTAACCTGAATAGTGAAGGATGCACATAGTATTTGGATGGAATACACTGTTGTCTAAGATCACTTAGTTCTGGGCATGAAAGAACAAAATGAACTTCATTTTCTTGAGATTCCTGACATAATGGACAAACAGTCACACGATCATTTAAATGTCTGTAACGCTGTGAATGTGCATAGATATCTGATATACCAAATCTGAACCTGGTTATCATATATTTCAAATGTCTGTCAATAACCATTGACAAATACCTCGGAACACAATGCATAGGATTTAGCATTCTATAAAAATCAAATCTATTACTGTCTTCAACATGAGCGTTCCACCTCTGCCATCTACAATCAATCAATGTTTGCCGAAAAACACGGACAAAAGCATTTATATCGCCAACACCCTGATTTTCCCATACAAAACCAAATCCATATTCATACAACTTTAGCCTTACATTCGAGACCCAATTTTTCTTACCCCTTGCATCTAACTCCACGAGCATCGTATAGGCTTTATAAGGTAATCTGTGTGGTTCCATTTGTGTTATCCTTAACCAGTAACGAATACATTTAATCACAGATATTAAATAGATAGGATATCAGTTAGTCTCTCCATATACCAAATCATTTGGTGTTCTCATCGAAACACCAAGAAATTTCTTCAGAGCGTACAAATGAATTTTCTCAACATGCATAGCAGCAGAATCAAAGCCCCATAGCTCAGCACCATATTGTAACATTGGTTGAATTTGAATATCAAATAATTTCAACAACAAAGATAGAGATTCATTATCTAACTGTGCCAATTTCCTCAAAATACACAATAAAGCATATTTAGCTCTACTTGCAAGATCTTTACAAGCAAAGGTAAAGCTTAAGCGTGTAGAAAAATAAATACCAAGATATTTATAAGCATTCACTACGGGCATTTCGACTCCATTATATGTCCACCTTTCTCTGGCGGCAAGATAACCGCCCTTTCTAAACACAATTATATTACTTTTCATCATGTTTATTTTTAGCTGCAATGCAAAAGAAGCTCTTTCTAAACTGTTCAGCTGGGTTTGTAAACCAATTATAGTTTCAGACATTAATACAACATCGTCTGCCAATAGAAGAATGAAAATTTCAAAAACATTTATAAACTTTGCTCCATGTCGTCCAGAATTGATAACTTCTAATGTCAGTTCATTAATAAATAAGGAAAACAATATAGGACTGCACACATCACCTTGTTTAACACCAGTCGTGCAGTTTATGCAATCAGTCAAAGACCCACTGCTTCTCACTCTAGCTTTGACAGAGTCATACATGCTCATGACACTTCGATATAATTTCCCTCTGATTCCATTTTTAAACAAAATATGCCACAAAATACTTCTGTTAACAGAATCAAAGGCTTTTTCGAAATCAATAAAAGCAACATATAATTTGCGATTCAAACAAAATTGTTTTTGCACAAATGCCATTAAAGTAAACATATGATCTATTGTAGAATAGTTCCGCTTAAATCCAGCTTGAAATTCACCAGTAGGTTCTTTTCTTCTACCCAGTCCTGCAGCCTTCTGTTGATAACAGCACTGTATAGTTTACTACAAATGTTACACAAAGAAATGCCTCTGTAATTGCTTGGGTCATCAACATCACCTTTCTTGTATAAAGGAAGAACAATAGATTCAGTCCACAGTTCAGGAAACACACCTCTGTCAAACAGAGCATTAAAAAATTTTGTAACAAAATCTAACAACAAATCAGATTTACATGCATTTTTTAACATCTCACCAATGATTCCATCAGGGCCGCTAGCTTTACGATTCTTTAATTTCTTTAAAGCCAGCAGAACCTCATCTCTTGAAATTGGACGATTTAATGTATCATCACTGGTATTATTGTTATCACTAGTATCATTGTTACCATTGTCATCACTACCGCCTTCATCGTCCATAATATTACAGGTATCTACTTCTTTTTCAAGCAATTTCTGAAAGTGCTGAAACCAGTTTTCTAAACTAATATTGTTAGATGGTTGTTTACTTTTATTGTGGATTCTCCGCATTGAATTCCAGAATTCCTTCTGGTTATTTACAGAGGATACCAGTTTTTCTAACATAGCTCGATTAAACTGTTTACGTTTTGTTTTTAGAAGTTGTTTATAGGCACGTCTGGCATTACTATAAGAAACATGATCTGGTGGCAATAAAGTGCGACGATATCTATTTAACAAATTACGGGCCTTTCTCTTACCAGACTTACACTCCACATCATACCAGTCATCATCATAACTATGTTTTACATTTACATTGCTCTGTTTTTTCATGCTCTCAGCTGCTTCTTTCAAGCAACAGTTAAACATATACAGAGCTTCATTTATATCCACATCAATTACACTGATCGCCATTCCAACTCTCTGTTGAATCTCAGGGGAGCAAACTACATCACTAAATACATTAGTATACGTCTCATTCCAAACATACTTTTCAATGAAAAGGTTAGAAACATTTCTTTTTGTCTTATTCATGCAGTCATTTGGAACACTGAGGTTCATCAACAAAGGCATATGGTCTGACTCGATTCTTTCTAGCACTTGTAATTTACAATCATTCGTGAAACTCAAAAACATATCTCGTGACATTAAAAAATAATCAATTACACTATTACCTCTATCAGATATATATGTGTAGCGACCATTTAGCTCGCCCTGACACATACCATTCATGATACACAAATTCAAAGCAGTGCACATATTGATTAGCATTTTACCATAATTATTCAATACATTATCTTCAGAATTTCTGTTTGTACATAAAGGAGTACTTACATACTGATCATCAATAGGCAAACCATCATTTTCTAAATCATGTGAAAAGTTTGAAGTTCGACTGTTCAAATCACCACTTAATAAAACATAAACATCATCAAGAGCAAGTATACAATCACTCACAAATTCTTCAAGCATACATATTCCATTTTCAATGTCAGAATGTGTATAGTACGGTGAATCAATCGGTGGTACGTAAGCACATATGTAAAGGATATCTTTCTTTGCGCAAAATAGAGATTTATCAATGACAAAAGCAACACAGTTATCAGATTTAATATCTATTAACTTAATGAACGAGCAAAGCTCATGTTTAACAAGACATAAAAGACCACCAGAACGCCTTCCACGAGCTGTAAGTTTAATGGCAGGTTTGCAAAACGATTTATAACCTACAAACAGAGATGAATGAAAATCTTCCAGAAATGTTTCATCAAAACATATGAAGTCAAAAGAACAAACAAAAGAGACAAATTCTTTATCATGCAATTTAGACAGTAAACCATTCACATTCCAATGGAGAAAAGAGAAAGATTTAGAATTTTTATTTACAAAGAAACAATCTGGATTGTCACTGTCAGCAAACCCGGGAGAAGCATTGCACGCGCCGTCATGACGCGCGTCATACACAGATACGGATTCAACCAACACACGCTCACTGTTAACACACACATATTCAGGTTTGGTGGTTGAATCGCCAGCACAACAAACCAGGTCAACCGTTCCACGATCAGCACGTGCCAGCTCTGTGTCATACCCATCACCGGGTGACAGCAAAACCGGTGCACCATGAAGGTCTGTTCCCTCTGTTGTTGAGGGTAGGGTTCACTAGTCCGAGGGTTCACTAGTCCGAGGGTTCACTAGTCCGAGGGTTCACTAGTCCGAGGGTTGGGTTCACTAGTCCGAGGGTTCACTAACCCTAACCCTAACCCTCGGACTAGTGAACCCTCGGACTAGTGAACCCTCGGACTAGTAAACCCTCGGACTAGTGGGACGTTCAAGGGTAGGGTTC
>CM065735.1:413890-441390 GCA_033310375.1 Conus canariensis
CTCCCTTTACTCAATAAAGAAAAGGGTCTTATTTCTTCTTTTCACTTCACTGCATTTTCCAACAATTATTTCTTCTCTTTACAAGATAATTCCCCACATACAAACAATAATACAATATTCAAAGTTTTATCAAAGATCAAACACACTCACACACATGTTACACTATCAGTTCTTTTTATATTAAACAATGGCAGTAAAGACAAGTCATCTTCTTGACTTGTCGAGGAGCTTTCGTGCACTTGGCTGTACCACCTCTGGACCACCACAGCCTGGACCCTCACTAGGCTGGTACACCTCAAGTCTGGAACACCACTGGACGCTGAGGGATTCTGTAACGAAACCCTAGGTCCAGGGTTAACCTCTAAAAATGAATGTTATTTATTTTTTCTCTTTCTCTCTTATTATTCAAAGCTCCTTTTTAACTCTTTTCACATTCACTCCAAAATCAAAATAGAATACTCACATGAGTCTTGTTCCGCCAACCTATTCCTACCTACAGTTGGGGTACAGAAAGAAATCTTTATACAACAATATTTTACTTATTTATTTTTCAATTCTTTTCTTTTCGCGTTCAACGTTCATCTTTCTCTTTTTCCCTGTGACGTCAACGTAAATTATGACGTCAACTTAAAATGACATAGGTAACTACATGACGAAAATAAATATATTAGACGAGAGAGGAGAGCAAGAACTAACGGCCGAGGCTTTGGTGTCCAGCCTACTTTATTTTGTTTTAAATCGTCGTTTTCTCCGTAGTGTTACTATGTGGAGAGGCTGACTTTCAAGTCAGTAGTACGTTGATGTTCACTGTGTATGTGCGATACTTCTGATGACGGTACCAGCGAAATATGTACCAGGAAATTTATTTGTTATAGAAATGTTGTGAATGCTGTGTCGCCGAGAGTGACTTAAAACTCCTGCAAGAATAGTTATTTGCTCTAATTGTACCACCTCATGTGTGTCGGTGGGCTGAATTTATTGATGTGAACATTGTAATATCAATACACGGAGAAGCTAATTAATTTTTGTTTTAGATCAACAATACGTGGAATCGAAGTTTATTGTGTTACATGGGACTTTGCTGAAATCGTGTTCTCCGGGGATTCAATATTGGTTGCTGTGCCTTGTGAATCTGCAGTTTTTCTATGGTTTACTGTGCTTTATGAATCTGCGGTTCTTCTTCTATGGATTGCTGTGCTTTGTGAATCTGCGGTTCTTCTGCTATGGATTACTGTGCCTTGTGAATTTGCGGTTCTTCTTCTGATAGTTTGACGTGATTTATTATGTGCTTGTTGTGTGGAGACCCTGTTTCTTCTTCTTCATCGCTTGTGTTTGTGAACGGCTGTGCTTATCATGTGGGGACCTTGGTTATCCTTATTTGTCTTCTTTTAGTGTTGTAGACTGTGGCTTGGGTACTGTGGAACCGAGTGTGTGACTGCATATGTGAGACACTGTGGACGGCGCCGGCGAGATCTGTGAGTGATATCAAGATATGTAATATGATATGCTGATATCTGATGATTGAAGTTCCTATGTATTGATATCTTGATCTATATGCTATGTAGTGGCATGCATTGATTTGTATCAATTCACATGAATGTATGTTTGATGGTTCAGGCAGCATAATTATAAAGAAAAAAGAATCTAACTCGTGTGTTGCCTGGCTATCCATGTGCGTTTGGTGTGGGTATGCGTAGGGAATAATTATTACACGCATCCAAACTTTTGAGAGCGAGAGTCAGACAGCAAAACACGCACCGCACACCATCCGTAACATCTGGTGACCCCGTAGTTAAATTTCTTTTGCAATTGAATTAAAAATCGCCTTAGTGGTAGGATTTATTTTTGTACATCTATAATTGCCCAATTAGAAGAAACAGGTCACGTTCACAGACTTTTCTTTTGAACAATTGAGTTGTGTTGTATTGTTTTGTTTTATGACTGTTTTTGTCTACTTTCTTTCCCGTCTCCAGCGTAACGGGGTATCTCCTTCTGTATAGTTTATGGAGATACGAGGGCCTAGTTCCTAGTTCTTCCTTCCTTTGTGGGCTTTATTTTTACTATCTTCAGTTACCTCTATAATTATTTCTGTTTCTATCTTTACTTGGGGATTGTGTTGCTTCTTCAGCATTCTTAGGGTTCTTTTCTCTTGAGTGAATGAGTGTGTGAGTGGCTGCCCTGAACCAGTTTAAAAAAAAAGAAGTTATTAGTTTGTTTCATTTTGAATGCTTAGTGCGTTAAAAAAATAAAATAACAACAATACATTGATTATATTCGTTATTACTCTCATGTCATTGCTTGATTTATACTTGTTGCTGAAAATTTGGCATTGATTATCGATTGTGTTTTTCTTTCTCCCCATATCCCTGAAATCCTGTTTCATTGTTTATCTCTTCGTTTTCTTGGTTGGGTTTGATAATACTTAGTCTTTTTAAGAGTGATTGTCGTTAATGTTTGTTGAAAAAACTCTTTGGAATTCATATATATATTTTAGTGGACAGGGGTTTCAAACATTTTTTGCTTGTGATAGCAATTGTTTGTATTTGATCCACTAGTGAGTGTCTCGGGTTTGACAGGACATTATTTCATATTTTCATTATGGCACAAAAGGCTAAGGAAGAAAGTCCTGTTGTGTCCTCTATGGACGAGGACAAAGTTTTCGCTAAATATTTACAACGAGGTAAAGTATGTGGTCTGGAGGGAGAAGATCTGTTGGCCTATGTGGATAAATGCACTGCTCAAGATATGGAAAGAGAGGAAAGAATCAAAATGAAAAGAATGCAGGAAGAAGAGATAACTAAAAGAGAACAAATACAAGAGGAAACAAAAAGAATGCAAGAGGAAACAAAAAGAATGCAAGAGGAAGAGGAAACAAAAAGAATGCAAGAGGAAGAGGAAACTAAAAGAATTCAGCAAAGAGAGATAGAGGAAACTAAAAGAATACAGTTACAAATAACTTCTCAGCAGAGTGCGATCTCAGGACACGACAGTGAGAGTCAGAGTTCTGGTTTTCTCAGGTTTAACGCCCCTCGTCCTACTGTTCCTAAGTTGCCCCCTTTCAAGGAAAGAACTGATGATATAGACAGTTACTTGTTTCGTTTTGAAACCCATGCTCGGTCCTTAGGATGGTCTGAGAGTTTGTGGGTTACATACCTGTCTGCACTACTTGAGGGTTCCGCTTTCACTCTCTATCACAGTCTCGCTGAAAATAATGTTGTCTTACGAGCTTTTGAAAGAGAGCTTGCTGAAAAAATTTCAATGTACTCCAGATGGTTTTCGTAAGCGTTTTCGTGAGGCTAAACCTAGCTCAGATGAACCTTTCGAGACCTTTGCAGTTGAACTTAGACGTTTGTTTGACCGTTGGGTCTCTTTGTCAAAAAATGATGTCTTTTGAAGGTCTGGTGGATCTTATCTTGCGTGAGCAGTTTTTGGAGTGTGTCTCTAAGGACTTGGCTACTTTTTTATGTGAAAAAGATGTGAAAACGTTTGATGAAATGATCAAGTCTGCAGAGTCATACAGACATGTTCATCCCACTAAGGTGCTTTCTAGGAAAGCTGATGTAAACATTTTGCTTCTGTTGGATACAAAACTCCTGGTCAATTTGATAGAAATCCGTATCCCGGTCAGTCTGATAGAACTCCATACTGTGGTCAGTCTGACAGAGGAAACAGATACTCTACTTTTCAAAACAGTGGCCACTACTCTGGTTCCTCGGATGATCGTGGAGGTAACTTTGGTGGTAGCTGTTATTGTGGTCATCAGAGCTTTGGTTACTCAGCTGGTCGTGGAAATAACTTTGGCGGTAGCCGTTATCGTGGTCGTGGTGCCCGTCATACCTCTGGCAGTAAGAGTTCCCCAGAAAGTGCTTCTGATCAGTTTGCAAGTATTGTGTGTTTTTTGTGTAAAAAGACAGGACATGTAGCTGCTAGGTGTCCATGGAAGTCAGGTAGAAACCCTTGTAGAATTTGTAGCCTTAGCCACCCAGATGAATGTCCTTTTGTGGTTGGTAACTCTACTGTTGCTGAGAACTCAGCTGACAGCAAACAGTCCATTGCTTGTTGCTCTGTTCTTGATACTCCTTTTGCTTGTCTAGCAGCTGGTGAGTTCACAGGCAAATTACGTTTGGAGTCTGGTTCTGTGAGTGGCACTTTGAGTTCTGTTCTGCGTGATACTGGTGCTACCATTTGTGGCGTTCGCAAAGGATTAGTTTCTGACAGTCAGATGTTAGGAACCACAGTGAAGTGTGTTTCTTTTGGTGGTCGTGTGGATGAGTTTCCACTGGCTACAGTTTCAGTCAGTTGTCCTTATTTTGTGGGCGATTTGACTTGTTGTGTCTTGGATAGCCCTGTCGCAGATCTCATTGTGGGTAATGTACCTGGAGTTTCTGTAAGCGGTGAGTCTAGTGATGTATCTGGTGAACCTTTCTCTTTAGCCGCTGTTACGAGGGCTAGAGATAAGCATGTTGAGGACAAAAAGCCTTTGTGTCAGATCCCTGATGATCTGAACATTTCCAGTTCTGATCTTGTTCAGGAACAGACGGATGAGTCATTGAAGTCTTGCTTTCAGTTAACGTCTTCTGATATGTCTGCTGAGTCTACTTCTGATGTCGTTGTACCTACAGTTGTTCTTTCACAAGGTACTTCGGTGCCTGGGTCAGAGATAGCACCTTTGGCTTGTGAGCAGGAACAGGTTTCTCTTGAGTGTTCTCCAGGAGTTGATCTTTCTGTGGATCCCTCTCTGGAGTCTGTTTGTACTGTTCATGAAGTAGTTTGTACAGTTGGTGTCGTCCAGGACTGTGATGACGCTTTACCCATTCCCACTTTAACTGTTCCGATGGCGTCTTCTATGCCAGATGAAGATGCTCCGTCTGTACAGTTTGATTGTACTTTGTCTGACAAAAGTACCAGGGAGTTGCGTATAATGTTTGATGATTTTCAGGACATTTTGACCCCCAAACCAGATTCTTTCTCAGGTGATGTACTACTACAGATCCCTCTTACAACAGATGTCCCTGTTAGAAAGAAGTGTTATGATACCCCCTTTTCTGCAAAAGAGGTTGTTGAGAGAGAGATTGGTATCATATTGGATCTTGGTCTCATTGACCCATCGAATAGTCCGTATGCATCTCCAGTTGTGTTCGTCAGGAAGAAAGATTGTACGTGTCGTTTCTGTATTGATTTCAGGTCTATTTCTTGGACTCCTGAGTGTGCTGAAGCTTTGAGGAAGATTCAGGGAATCTTGTCTTCTGCACGTGTGTGTTGTTACCTACATTGGGTAATCCTTTTGTTCTCAGGACTGATGCTAGTTCTGTTGGTTTCGGTGCTGTATTGCTCCAGGAGAATGATGATTTTCTTCACCCAGTTGTGTTCACTTGTCGAAAGTTGCTGAATCGTGAGAAGGCGTACAATATTATTGAGCGGGAATGTTTATCCATTTTCTCTACCCCGTGGGGGTATGGAGAGGCTGACCAAGTGGTCAGTAGACATGTGTGGTCTCTACCCTGTGTGGGTATGGAGAGGCTGACCGAGTGGTCAGTAGACATTGTATGTGCATTGCCATCTGGGTGTGGGGTGCAGCCCATGCCCAGCCATTGTCTCTACCCTGTTGGGGTATGGAGAGGCTGACCGAGTGGTCAGTAGATATGTGTGGTCTCTACCCTGTGTGGGTAGGGAGAGGTTGTCCGTGAGGTCAGCAACGAGCTAGCATGTTAAAGGGCTTCAGAGTTCGTTGGGACGACAACTTGTGTTCTTCTGTTGTATGGGAGTCTCTGGAAGGACTCCACGAACTGCTTCCGTGAGCGGCTTCGTTTTCCGTCGAGTTGATGTGTGATATCTGGGTTCGTGTACTCTGCTGTTTGTTTACTTCTTCTTCAAAAAACAATTCGGTCATTGCTTTTTGTTTGAGGAGGGGGAGTATTGTGACGTCAACGTAAATTATGACGTCAACTTAAAATGACATAGGTAACTACATGACGAAAATAAATATATTAGACGAGAGAGGAGAGCAAGAACTAACGGCCGAGGCTTTGGTGTCCAGCCTACTTTATTTTGTTTTAAATCGTCGTTTTCTCCGTAGTGTTACTATGTGGAGAGGCTGACTTTCAAGTCAGTAGTACGTTGATGTTCACCGTGTATGTGCGATACTTCTGATGACGGCACCAGCGAAATATGTACCAGGAAATTTATTTGTTATAGAAATGTTGTGAATGCTGTGTCGCCGAGAGTGACTTAAAACTCCTGCAAGAATAGTTATGTGCTCTAATTGTACCACCTCATGTGTGTCGGTGGGCTGAATTTATTGATGTGAACATTGTAATATCAATACACGGAGAAGCTAATTAATTTTTGTTTTAGATCAACAATACGTGGAATCGAAGTTTATTGTGTTACATGGGACTTTGCTGAAATCGTGTTCTCCGGGGATTCAATATTGGTTGCTGTGCCTTGTGAATCTGCAGTTTTTCTATGGTTTACTGTGCTTTATGAATCTGCGGTTCTTCTTCTATGGATTGCTGTGCTTTGTGAATCTGCGGTTCTTCTGCTATGGATTACTGTGCCTTGTGAATTTGCGGTTCTTCTTCTGATAGTTTGACGTGATTTATTATGTGCTTGTTGTGTGGAGACCCTGTTTCTTCTTCTTCATCGCTTGTGTTTGTGAACGGCTGTGCTTATCATGTGGGGACCTTGGTTATCCTTATTTGTCTTCTTTTAGTGTTGTAGACTGTGGCTTGGGTACTGTGGAACCGAGTGTGTTGACTGCTTATGTGAGACACTGTGGACGGCGCCGGCGAGATCTGTGAGTGATATCAAGATATGTAATATGATATGCTGATATCTGATGATTGAAGTTCCTATGTATTGATATCTTGATCTATATGCTATGTAGTGACATGCATTGATTTGTATCAATTCACATGAATGTATGTTTGATGGTTCAGGCAGCATAATTATAAAGAAAAAAGAATCTAACTCGTGTGTTGCCTGGCTATCCATGTGCGTTTGGTGTGGGTATGCGTAGGGAATAATTATTACACGCATCCAAACTTTTGAGAGCGAGAGTCAGACAGCAAAACACGCACCGCACACCATCCATAACATTCCCAAATAGCGCAATATCATCAAATCTTTATAATTATCAAACTTCTGTTATCATTACAATTACACCTTTACTGTAATTGCTTTAACCAGTTTACAACCCCAACTGGTACTCACCTTCTAGGGAATAAGCGACAAGCCTACCCTAGTAGACTTCCAGTCTACATCTACACTCTATACTTGAGTGAAATTTGCCACGCCAGGCATATCACACCCACCAAGGGTTAAGCACACCCAAACCAGGGTTGCATCGGACAAACCAGTCCAATCGTATAGCACACCCAACCCAGGGTTGCATAGGACAATCCTAGTCCTATCTATGTTAAAACCCAACGAGGGTTACAATCAGACATCCTCCTATGTCGGTGTCCAGAGCTCCTCTGAAGTAACAGTAATCTTCCACCCTTCCTCACACTGGGTGAACACACTTCACAATCCACTCAGCGTCCTACTCTTCCACATCACTGGCGGTTGCAGTCCATGAATAAAAAAAAAGCATCAAAACCGTAGGTTCCATTCCACAATCGCAAAAATGACAAAATCTCTTAACACTCTTTTCTTTGACATGAAACTTTTCCATTCACATAACACTTTTCTCATTCACATGACAAAATGTTTATTGAGCGAAAGGAATAAACACGAAATCAGTGGCTTTTTTCATCCATCCCTGAAACAAAGTAAAGGTATCTACAACTATACGGAAAGAAAACATCGCACAAAAGTATCTGTCAACACATGTACGATAATGAATACATAACAACACACAATGGATAATACAACAAATGTTTACAGAAAGACAGTGGGGGGGGGGGGGGGGGGGGGGGGAGAGAAAGGAAAGAAGGAATGAGGAGCAACTAGAAGAGAGAGAGAGAGAATGTGGATTGCTGCGTACTTTCTAAGTGGCGAATAACTAACTGTTGTTGTTAAAGTATGTGTACCAACCATTCACCACTAAAGGATGGCATAGCAGAGAGAGAGAGAGAAAGAGAGAGAGAGAAAGAGAGAGAGAGAGAGAGAGAGAGTGGATTGCTTCGTACTTTCTAAGTGGCGAATAACTAATTGTTGTTGTTAAAGTATGTGTACCAACCATTCACCACTAAAGGATGGCATAGTACAGAGAGAGAGAGAGAAAGAGAGAGAGAGAGACAGACAGACAGACAGAAAGAGAGGGAGAGAGAGAGAAGATAGACAGACAGACGGACAGACATATAGCAAATAGACTGAACTGAAACCATTTATTGTCAGATTAACCGTAAGTTGTACCGACATTTTAAACAAAATAAGTAACACCAATTTAAAGAAGTGAATTGAAAATAAATCAGTTAAAGATAAATATATGACACACTGTCAAATTATTTTTCTTGAGATGAGAAAATTGTAAAGAAATGATTGACGATACTTCAATAGAATTGAAAGGCGACCAAAGTCCAATGAACATACGAATATCACTCTCTTCCTCTCTCTTATATTCCTACTTACCCCGTCCCGAGAACCCTTCTTATACCTTTTTGTATCCATAATAGAATTATCATTATACTCTCTCTCTCTCTCTCTCTCTCTCTCTCTCTCTCTCTCTCTCTCTCTCTCTCTCTCTCTCTTTTCCCTTCATCTGGTCTAGTACTCAGGAAACACACACACGCATGCACACACGCACGCACGCACGCACGCACGCACGCACACACACACACACACACACACACACACACTCACACACACACACACACACACACCCCACACACACACACACATACATGGGATAAGAGTACATGCGCATATATATATGCGCTCGCTCTCTCTCTCTCTCTCTCTCTCTCTCTCTCTCTCTCTCTCTCACACACACACACACACACACACACACACACACACACACACACACACATGTCAAAGACAATTTCACAATGGATTAGACCGACGTATTACATGTAAGAGTCGGACAGCTCTGAAAGACAGTGCCTTGCTCTACTTTTAAATCTGACGCAATGCCGCAATGAAATTATAGTTATAACCCACAATTATACTGACACATTCGCCTCCATCTTCCCTTTTCTATTATATCTTGTAAACACAACACACAACACACACACACACACACACACACACACACACACACACACACACACACACACACACACACAACTGACAAGAAAGGTTTAAAATGCCTTAAAATTATGAAATACTTTTTTTTTTTTAAACCTTCCAATCGGATGATTTTTAATTAAACGTGCAGCTGCTATAGTCATTGCCCAGCCAGTCTCTCTAGTCGGCTGCAATACAACTGGAAGCGTAAGCGACATATTCTGATGTATGATCTTTTCATGGAGTGATTGAAAGTAAGTTCCTGTGCTCGTGCATTCAAATAAGAAATGAGTCATGTCAAGTTGAAGACCACAAACACAGACAGGGGAAGGGTTAAAAAAATCTTTCCAACCATGCATTAACCCGCTGTCGGTGAATTAAGTTTCTTACTGGGATTAGTCCGGGGGATTAATGCATCGTTTCCCAGGAACAGTCACATCCCATCTGTGTTTCAGGCGCGCATCATTCAAATATTGTTCATGTCGTTTTTTTCCAAATTGCATTTGATAAAATGCTATTAGCTTCCGAGACAGAAAGAGGAATATTTAAAACACTGCAGTCTGATTTCCCACAAGCTGCCTCTTTGGCACATACATCAGCCATCTCATCACCATACAGACTGGAATGGCCAGGAACCCACAACAACGATACATCTGAACCTCATAGAACAAGCTGATGAACTAAAAACAGAATTTCTTGTAAGATATCGGGTCTCTCTGATGAGGATTGATGGTGTAAAGCCATCAGGGCTGATTTTGAATCTGAAAGGACGTTAATTTAACATTTGTCCACAGAGCAATATCATCAGCATAAACAGCTAAGATTGCATCTTTGGTGTCAACATGTTTTACATCATAAAGTATGAGTGAGAAAAGAGTTGGAGCGATACCACTCCCTTGAGGAACATCCTTATCAACAGCCCTTGTGCTGGAGAAAACATTATTTGATCTTACGTGAAATGTTCTTGTCGATAAAATGACTTTAGGAACATAAAAAATCGACTCTTTATCCCAACATGAGGATGCTTTATGACGAAGCTTACTATGCCACACTGAATCGTAGGCTCTAAAAATTTTTTTTTTAAATGTGGCAACAGTTGAGTGGCGCTTCGCTAGTGCTCTCTTCACATGAGACGTCAAATGAACAGTATGGTCCGTAACTCCTCTTCCTCTTCTAAACCCTGCCTGTGTTAATGAAAGGATTCCCTTACTTTCAAGGAAATGTTCCAGTCTTGACTTCAGTATTCTCTCAAAAACTTTACTTATGTAAGGAGTCAAAGAAAGAGGTCGGAAACTAGATGCATTTGATTTTGGTTTTCCCTGCTTATGAACTGGAACTATTGTTGCCTTTTTCCAGTCAGCTGGTAGAGTGCCGGAATTCCAACAACTTTGGAAAATGGCCAATAATTTCCGTAGAAAACAGTCTGAAAATGTTTAATCATGTTATATGAGATTGGAAGAAGAAAAAGAAACACCCGAAGGTGCTGGGGAGGACCCAGAGAAGCACTGTCTTCACCTGCCTTTAGAGCAGTCCTGTACCACCCTTGGAGGCCTGCGCTGTGTTGACAATGGGTACAGGCACGAGCGGGACACGCCATTAAGATATCAAGGGACATAACTGCTCCTGAACAGAGGTAAATCAGACTACAGGATGCAACTCACAACAGCCTTAAAATAGCATCCCCATAGGTGTACCAGCCCGTATTTCATGACTGCAGAGCCGACCAGCAAAAGACACCACCCTCCAGCTGCCGAACACACCCCACAGATCCAACCACCCCTGCCCACGGACAGATGAAGACAGTGCCCCTCCAGACACAGCCAAGCTTTCGCCATACGGTCTTCTGTGCCCTCAAGAGAGAATCCAAAGTTGTAGTCTTTCCCACTGTCAACAGGACTTTCCCTGTGGTCAGTGGGTCTTTCCTCACCGTCACTGGACCTTTTAATCATGTTATATGAGACTGGATCTTTACCTGTTGCCGTTTTGCCTAGCTTTATGTTTCGAAGAGCAGAAACCAGTTCCTGCACTGTGAGATTTGTAATAATATAACAAGAATTATCATCAGTGTAATTTATTTCGAAAGGTCTATTCTCATCTTCAAATTGACGTCATCGAATCTGTTCAGACATAGGCAAATATTCGGTCTGACACATTTTAGCGAAGGTATCAACAAATAATTCTGCCTTGTCTTCGTTTGTTTGATAAATTGTATTGTTTTCATGAAGAGACGGGTCAGGGAGGTTATAAACACCCTTTAGGCGCTCTCTTTCTTTCCATAACTTTGATGTACCACCTGTGTCCTTTAAACAGATTGTAATTAAATTTCCATAATCATTTTTGTACTCCCAGTTCTTATAGAACAGGAGTACTTTAGAATGGAACGAAGAAATGCTGTCTGTGTGTCTGTCCGTACGTCCGTCTGTCCGTCCGTCTGTCCGTGGTCAAAATGTGTTCCACTTGCTCCAGACAAAACTACTGGATTGATCTCTCTGAAAATTTGTAGGTATGTTCATTATGGGTCAAGGATGATGCCCGATGTTTTAGTTTACCGTTTTAGCCGTTACTAACGGCTGTAACGGCCTGTAACGGTTTTTCTTCTTTATGGAATATCTCCGAAAGCACTTGGCCGATCTTTGTGAACATTAGCAGGCATGAAGAGGATGCTTCACGGATGACGCCGGATGTTTTAGTTTACCCCGTTATAGCCATTACTAACGGCTGTAACGGCCTGTAACAGTTTTCCTTCTTTATGGAATATCTCAAAAAGTACTTGGCCGATCTTTCTGAAAATTTGTATGTTCAGTATGGGTCAGGAATAATACCCAATGTTTTAGTTTACCATATACCGTTACTAACGGCTGTAACGGCCTGTAACGTTTTTTCTTCTTTATGGAATATCTCCGAAAGGACTTGGCCGATCTTTGTGAAAATTAGCAGGTATGTTTATAATGGGTCACGGATGATGCCCGATGTTTTAGTTTACCCCGTTATAGCCGTTACTAACGGCTGTAACGGCCTGTAACGGTTTTCCTTCTTTATGGCATATCTCCGAAAGTACTTGGCCGATCTTCGTGAAAATTAGCAGGTTTATTCATTATGGGACAGGAATAATGCCCGATGTTTTAGTTCATCGTTATAGCCGTTACTAACGGCTGTAACGGCCTGTAACGTTTTTTCTTCTTTATGGAATATCTCCGAAAGGACATGGCCGATCTTTGTGAATATTAACAGGTGTGTTCATTATGGGTCACGAATGATGCCCGATGTTTTAGTTTACCCCGTTATAGCCGTTACTAACGGCTGTAACGGCCTGTAACGGTTTTTCTTCTTCATGGAATATCTCAGAAAGTACTTGGCTGATCTTTGTGAAAATTAGCAGGTATGAAGAGGATGGTTCACGGATGACGCCGGATGTTTTAGTTTACCACGTTATGCTGTTACTAACGGCTGTAACGGCCTGTAACGGTTTTTCTTCTTTATGGAATATCTCCGAAAGTACTTGGCCGATCTTTCTGAAAATTTGTAGTTATGTTCACTATGGGTCAGGAATAATGCCCGATGTTTTAGTTCACCGTTATACTGTTACTAATGGCTGTAACGGCCTGTAACGGTTTTTCTTCATTATGGAATATCTCAGAAAGTACATGGCCGATCTTTGTGAAAATTAGCATGTGTGTTCACTATGGGTCACGAATGATGCCCGATTGTTAGTTTACCCCTTTATAGCCGTTACTAACGGCTGTAACGGCCTGTAACGGTTTTTCTTCTTATGGAATATCTCAGAAAGTACTTGGCCGATCTTTCTGAAAATTTGTAGATATGTTTCATTATGGGTCACGAATAATGCCCGATGTTTTAGTTTTCCGTTATAGCCGTTACTAACGGCTGTAATGGCCTGTAACAGTTTTTCTTCTTATAGATATCTCAGAAAATACATGGCCGATCTTTGTGAAAATTGCATGTATGTTCATTATGGGTCATGAATAATGCCCGATGTTTTAGTTTACCGTTATAGCCGTTACTAACGGCCTGTAAGGTTTTTCTTCTTTATGGAATATCTCCGAAAGTACTTGTCCGATCTTTGTTTAAATTAGCAGGTAGTTCATTATGGGTCACGAATAATGCCCGATGTGTTAGTTTACCCCTTTATAGCCGTTACTAACGGCTGTAACGGCCTGTAACGGTTTTTCTTCTTTATGGAATATCTCAGAAAGTACTTGGCCGATCTTTCTGAAAATTTGTAGATATGTTTCATTATGGGTCACGAATAATGCCCGATGTTTTAGTTTCCGTTATAGCCGTTACTAACGGCTGTAATGGCCTGTAACAGTTTTTCTTCTTCATAGAATATCTCAGAAAATACATGGCCGATCTTTGTGAACATTAGCATGTATGTTCATTATGGGTCAGAATAATGCCCGATGTTTTAGTTTCCGTTATAGCCGTTACTAACGGCCTGTAAGGGTTTTTCTTCTTTATGGAATATCTCCGAAAGTACTTGTCCGATCTTTTTTAAATTAGAGGTACGTTCATTATGGGTCACGAATAATGCCCGATGTTTTAGTTTACCCGTTATAGCCATTACTAACGCTGTAACGGCCTGTAACGGTTTTCCTTCTTTATGGAGTATCTCAGAAAGTATTTGGCCGATCTTTCTGAAAATTTGTAGGATGTTCATTATGAGTCACGAAAAATGCCCGATGGTTTCGTTTGCCGTTATATCCGTTACTAACGGCTGTAACGGCCTGTAACGGTTTTTCTTTTTTATGGAATATCTCAGAAAGTACATGGCCGATCTTTGTGAAAATTAGCAGGTATGTTCATTATGGGTCACGGATGATGCCCGATGTTTTACTTTGCCGTTATAGCCGTTACTAACGGCTGTAACGCCGTAACGGTTTTTCTTCTTTATGGAATATCTAAAAAAAAAGTACTATGCCGATCTTTCTGAAAATTTGTAGGTATGTTCATTATGGGTCACGAATAATGCCCGATGTTTTAGTTTACCGTTATAGCCGTTACTAATGGCCTGTAACGGTTTTTCTTCTTTATGGAATATTAATACAGAAAGTACATGGCCGATCTTTGTGAAAATTAGCAGGTATGTTCATTATGGGTCACGGATGATGCCCGGTGTTTTCCTTTGCCGTTATAGCCGTTACTAAGGGCTGTAACGGCCTGTAACGGTTTTTCTTCTATATGGGATATCTCCGAAAGTCCTCGGCCGATCATTGTGAAAATTAGCAGGTATGTTCATTATGGGTCACGGATTATGCCCGACGTTTTAGTTTACCGTTATGGCCGTTACTAACGGCTATAACAACCCATAACGGTTTTTCTTTTTTATGGAATATCTCAGAAAGTACTTGGTCGATCTTTCTGAAAATTTGTAGGTATTATGGGTCACGGACGATGCCCGATGTTTTATTTTACCGTTATAGCCGTTACTAACGGCTATAACGGGCCCTAACGGTTTTCCTTCTTCATGGAATATCTCAGAAGGTACGTGGCCGATATTTCTGAAAATTTGTAGGTATGTTCATTATGGGTCACGGATGATGCCCGATGTTCAAGTTTACCGTTATAGCCCGTACTAACGGCCCATAATGGTTTTCTTCTTTATGGAAAATCTCAGAAAGTTCTTGGCGGATCTTTCTGAGAATTTGTAAGTATGTTCATTAAAGGTCACAGATGATGGCCGATGTTTACCAGAATAGCCATTACTAACGGTTAGACCAGCCCAAGACGGTTTTTCCTCTTTATGGAATATATAACGCGTATTCAGGATATACTGGGAGTACGTTTATATGCTTTGCATCTTTTTTTTTTTTTTTTTTTTTTTTTTTTTCCACAGCAACCGATTTGTTACTGTGTGCATTAGCTTTTTCATACTCACTATGCAGTTCTGCAATTCTGACTGTACTCTCTGTATATCGGCTTTTGAAAAGCTTCTGATTTTCTTTTACCGCCTGTTCACAAGAGCTATTCTCTACCATGTAGTGGGGGTTCTATGTCGCAGAATTAACCAGAATTGTGCACTTCGTGCAACAAGCACAATACTTTGGTATATTGTTCTTTACAATGTTATAATTGATTTCAGATTTGAAGCCACTTCAAAATCGTTTTTTTTATTTTGAGAAATAAATAAAAAGATTGAGCCAAAATTGCAGACGATTTTCTAGCGCGAGGTGCCCGCAGTGAATATTATCAAGCAAAATGAATGTAAGCTAAAATTATTTTCTAATGATAACATGTTGGATAATGATATATCGTGTATGAAAATACATATGTTTATCCAAAAATTTGCTGGCCTTATTTTGTTTCCTCTATTTTCTATGACTTTGTAGACCCGCAGCGGGAAAATCAAAATGGCCGCTTCCGATCGCGTGTTCGTAATTTGCCAGTGAAAACTTTGTCTTTCCAGGTGAATTATGGATTCACAGCTCTTCAGATAGTCTTGAAATGTCATTCTATCATTTTATTTGTTTTCTGAAGCGTACTAATACCATCCTTTAAATTACTCTTTAAATAAGTTGCCTATTGTGTGTGTGTTTACAGTGTTTTCCCTACACTTTGGAGAAGTTCGTTTATAGATATATAATATTCTTCTTCCTAAAAGACTGGTTCACTCAAAAACGAGTAGGTCACCCATAATATATATATATATATATATATATATATATATATATATTTTATTAAAAAAAAAAAATTTTAAATATTTTTTTTTAAATATTTTTTAAATGTTGCTCCCCAAGGGGTTGAGCCCTTTCAGATTTTTTTAAGGACGTTTTAATACTGTTTATGATATATATATATATATATATATATATATATATATATATATATATATGGTAATCTTTCAGGAGAGGGGTCCTTATTATTGAGCGTAGTAACGTAATATGTTAAATGTAGTCAGCAGACATGTGACGTCACTTCCGTTGAAAGGTTGGTAAACATTGACATTTTTCGTGATGTTATTTCATAATTAATTGCGTAGATATAGACGAAAAAGTTAAAATAACAGTTTACATGCGTTATTTAGGTTGCCCAGCAGTCAGATACTACGAAAATATTGCTTGAAAAGCGCTCAATAATAAGGACCCCTCTCCTTGAAGATTACCATATATATATATATATATATATATATATATATATATATATATATATATATATATATATATATATATAATGCTGAACAATTAAGTAGTGGGAGAAAACAAGTGTGGGCTAACAATTCTTCAGTCATTATAGTAATGACTTGGCAAAGATTTGAATTAAAAAAAACAAAAACAAAAAAAAAGGCGATGAAGATAATGGGGGGAATGTATTATAAATATGAGAAACCCTTCACCAGCTGCCTGAGGGAACCATCGTACTCCTCTTCGAAGGCAGATCTGTTTGTATTGCCTGCTCCTAGGCCTTTCGTCCGCTGGATCGGACTCATCAGGGAGACACGGCTGATTGTGTCTGTGCTCTTGGTGTCAAATAGAGACACACCACAGTCCATAATTCTGTGGTGTTCTCACCACCAAGGGTTCAAAAAAAGAATCCAACAGCACCCCAAAAGCAGCCAGCGAAGGGTAGTAAATGGAACAAAACGAAATATATGTCTTTGAGGATTCTCAGGAGATCTAAAAAAACACACAAAAAAACAGGAAAACAGAACAAATATTGACAACGCGCGCGAGTGCGTGTGTACGTGCGCGTGCCTGCGTGCACACGTGTGTGTGTGTGTGTGTGTGTGTGTGTGTGTGTGTGTGTGTGTGTGTGTAATGGGAAAAAGGACAATTCAGTGTCCAATCCCATTTCACCTCGAGGAAAAAGAGAGGCAGACAGAGGGAAAAGATGAGCAGAAGCAGAGAGAGAGAAAAAGAGAGAGTGGCAGATGAGTCTAATGTTTGGAAGGGGGCACTTGAGAGTGTGTAAAAGAAAGTGAAAGAGTGGTAGATGAGGAGTCTTATTCTTGGAAGGGGGCACTTGAGGGTGTGTATGAGGGGGAAAAATATAGATAGATAGATAGATGCATATAGATTGTTCACATGTCTATGAATATGCATACCTGGATGGTGGAGATGGTGTTTGGGGTATATATATATATATATATATATATATATATATATATATATATATATTATGCTCTACATGTGATATTATAGATATGCTATATATGTACATGCGGTGTGCATAAGAATAAGGTGGGATGGGGAAATTGGGGAAGGGGTATAGAGAGAAAGGGGTGGAGGAGAGGTCGTGGGAAAGGAAAAGAGCTGGAATGATTCAAACTAATCCATCAATCATCAATCATTTTCCTTTTTCCACCCCCAGCCGGCATTATCACACCAATCCAACCACATTATCTCACTTATGACAATGATCATCATCCTGTAGTACTGTAGATCTCACTTATGATAGTGATCATCATCCATCAGTCATAGATCAATTCCTCTATTCCCCCAACTGGCATTAACATACTAAGGCCAGCACACTATTCCACTTTTCTAAATGACCATCATCCCACACTACTGTGAATCACACTCACACTATGACAATAATCATCATCCATCCATCATTGTTTACCTCCTTCATTCCCCCAGCCGGCATTATTACACCAATGCCACAACATTATCCAACTTATATAACAATGATCATCATCCTACAGTACTGTTGATGTCGAATGATACATGATCATCACCCATCAGTCATCGACCCCCTCCCCCCCCCCCCCCACCCCCTACCCCCCATCCACCTTCTTCCTGAACCGGCAGTATTATACTAATGCCGCCACATTATTTCCCTTATCACAATGACCATCATCCTACAGTATCTCACTTATGACAATGATCATCACCCACCAGTCATTGATATCTTCCTTTGTTCCCCCAACTGGCACTATTGTACCAATGCTACATGACAATGACCCTCACCCTATAGTACTACTGATCCCAAATGTTCACCATCCATCAGTCACTGGAAATACTCTCATCCCATGATCACCATCATACTGCAATGTATATGGCAATGAGGAAGCTGACCATTTGGCAAAGGAAGGAGAACAGCAGCCCCAACTAGAACAGGAAATCTCCTTTGAAAAAAAATCAAAAGTATTATCAAGGAGAACCAAAAACCAAAAAGGCAGATGGCTTGAGCAGCACCCTACTTCAACAAGAGGGATGGACACTACCAGATGCCCAGATAAGACCTTTGTGAGACTGAGGACAGGGCACTCCAGACTGAGACATCACATGTCCACTATATTCCACAATGGCAGGTCTTCAAATCATCCATGCAGTACAGCCCAACACACCTGCCAACACACCGATGAAGGGAAAGCCCTATTGACCACTGAAGGGCCTTCGCCATACAGCAGCCTTCGCCAATACGTCTAGGGTTCCTACCTAAGTGAACAAGGAAGAAGACCATCCTACTGTACTGTTGATCTCTAATGATTATCACCCATCAGTCATTGACCCCCCCCCCCCCCCCCCCAAGAATGATTATCATCCTGTAGCACTGTTGTTATCAAATGGTCATCACCTAATAAGCTTTATTATCATTATTTATATATTTGTTCAAAACCCCCTTGTGTGTGTGTGTGTGTGTGTGTGTGTGTGTGTGTGTGTGTGTGTGTGTGTGTGTGTGTGTGCATGCATATGGATGTGGATGAGTGTTTGTACATAATATATACACAATGTATACACACATATTGTGTGTGTGTGTGTGTGTGTGTGTGTGTGTGTGTGTGTGTGTGTGTGTGTGCTTATATGTGTGTGTGTGTGTGTGTGTGTGTGTGTGTGTGTGTGTGTGTGTGTGTGTGTTGATTTCACCTATGACAAAGGTCACTATTCATCAGTCATTGATCATTTCCAATTTTCTGCTCAATTGGCATGATCATACCAATGCTATCATGTTATTTCACTCATGACAATGATCAACATCCTGTAGCATTGTTTATCCCACTCATGACAATGGTCATCATCATTAAAAAAAATGTGTGTGTATATATATATAATTGAAAACTCTCCATCCTTTCGGACTCAACTCACTACAATAACTGTTCATGTTCTACGCCGCTTGACTCCTTTTGCCTCCCCCTACCAAACCCCCCTCCCCCCTTCCTTCCCCCCTTCCTTCCCCCCCCCCCCCCTACACACAATACACACGCTCTCACACACACACACACTCACACACACACACACTCACACACACACACACACACACACACACACACACACACACACACACACACACACACACACACACACACTCAAACTCACACTCACTCACACTAACACACTCTCATATACGCACACACTCCCACATGTGCGTGACGCGCGCACGCTTTTACACACGCTTACTCAGCCCCTCTTCCTCATACTATCACGTCCCTTTGCTCCCCTTCCATTTGAAAGATTCGCCTGGTACGTGCAATTCTTTTTCTTTTTAGCTTCTTGTTTTAAGATAGTGAATTTTATTCACTTCCTTTTTATTCATGTATAAATGTTGTGTGACTCGCCGGCCAGTCAACTCACCACTGAGGAAGGCATTAAAGCCGAAAATTTTGGAAATCTTTGTATCTTGTCTGTTGTGGTTTTTAAACTCTCTGTTTTATATATATATATATATATATATTATATATATATATATATATATATATATATATAGTGTGTGTGTGTGTGTGTGTGTGTGTGTGTGTGTGTGTGTGTGTGTGTGAAAACTCCCCACAGCTAGTCTCATTATGACCATAATTCACCCATAATACCCTCCCCTCTCTTCCCCTCTCCTCACCCTACCCCCACCCCCTTTCTTTTCCCCCAACAACACTATTTGCATGAATTTCTCACCCTCCACACACCCCATGCATGCATCTGTGTGGGAGGAGAGATATGAACTCTTTCTCTCTCCCCCCCTCCCCCATTACCCTCTTCCACGCCCCCTCCATATTCTGTTTCCCTTCCCCCCCCCCCCCTCCCCAACGATATCTTACCACCCATTGATCATTTCCATTCTCTTCCAATCATTACTATCATTACCACACCCCCACATACGACTACCCCCACATAACTACTATCATCACTATCACCTCCCATTAGAATTGTTCATTTATTCATTTATTTCTTTTATATTCTTTATTTACATCTTTTATCTTATTTCATTTATTTATTCATTCATTTATTTATTATTATGATTTTTATTCATTTAATTTTTTTTTTTATATATAACCTAATTGGTGTTATGGGTGAAAATGAATGAATGTACAGCATACGACTCCCCTTTTTGCTGGCGGCCATCTTGGAAATTGCTCAAATACACAAATTTTCCTTCTTTTTTTTTTAAAATAGACCTGTATCTGGTTATGTTCAGGGCATGGAATTGTGCTTCTCAGCCAGATTTGGTGTTTGTAGCATTAAATGAACAATTTTGCAACATATATTCCAATTTATGTGTCGGCCATTTTGAAAAATGCAAAAAAAAAACAACAAACAAACAAAAAAAAAACCCCACGTTTTTACAAACTTTTCATGGTGGCTCTACATCAGGTTTTGTTCAGGACATAAAACTGGCCATCTCTGCCAAATGTGGTGCTTGTTGCATGAAGTGCATGATTTTTCGACATAGAACCCCCGCTAATGGATTTAAGGATTGTTTCGGGTGGAATACATATTTAAACCTTTGGAATCGTTTCATCAGCGGCCTCCAGGATAAGACTTCTTAGATCCTGGTAATAGTTTTCAACTTCCGCAGGCGATGTGTCCAGATCAAAATGAAGTTCAGCTAATGTTTGACCCAAACGATCCCATTTGGCGTAATTTTCACCATAGGTCACATTTCCATTTTTGAGAGGCACTCGTTCAGGACTTATGGCCAATTGAATTTCAACAGGGAGGTGATCACTGCCTAAAGGAACTTGGTGAACTTACCATGTACAGACAGGATACATATCTGGGGACACTAATGGCAGATCTGTTGATGAACTTCTTTGATCAGCTCGGTCACCTATTCGTGTAATAGACCTGTCATTTAATAATGTCATGTTTGAGTGGACTATAATGTCTGCCAAATATCCATTACTGTTAATTATATTAAATTCTTTTCAGACCACAAAGCGTGATGTGAATTGAAATCGCCAAGGACGATCTAGTTATTGTTTGGTTCTAGATCTAGTAAGTACTCAGCCTGGCCTTTGGCAACTCCATCAGGATAATAACAATTTATGACGTGAAGTGTTTTATCCGCAATGATAAGCTCAATGCATAATGAATATAAACCGTAACTATATGCTGACAAGGTGATTTCCTAGCCTTGTACATCCGACTGGTTGAAAGGTAAGTTGCTACTTTAGTGTTTGCCTTCTTCTCGGTGTCCTCTGTCACTGGTGGGAAGAAATATCCGTGTAGCTCTGGTAGATCGTATTTATAACAATTTAGAGACTGAAGAGCAATGACATCGTTCCTGTGATCTGTAATAAAATGAGTCAGGTAATCTATGTTGCCTTTGCTCGTGCGCTTCCATTGAAGGAAAGAAGGAGGGTCCGTAGAAATCCCATGTCCACATTCTTTAGGTCGGGATGACATCATAGTGAGAGGGACTAGAAGCAAAATCAAAATCATTTCTAACAGATGTAGGGCACAGAAATTGTGCAAAACTGCAACTGACTGTTTCTGGTTCATTTGGGGCTAACACGACATTTTAAAAGATCTGCTTTAAATTCTAAAATTGCAGATGTCATCATATCTGCAATCATGGTTTTCATAACATTGACGAACTTTTCAGTGAGCTTTTTCAGAAATGTGATGATGCTTTCAATATCAACATTGCAAGGAGTAGATGGAGCAGATTTAGAAGTTGCTGTGTTTGTCTGCAAGTCACTTGCAAGAGTGACACCAGTAATTGGATCTGCATTGTTGACAACTGATTCAACAGTTTGGTTGTTCTCATTATTCACGGACACTGTCTGTAGGAATGGTGTCGACAGAATTAGAGATAGATAGGATCATTGTGACTGATGACTTGACGCTGTTTTCACTAGCAACTGATGAATATAGTCTGGGATCGGCGGCACTGACTGGAGGGGTGGCAGGACTCTGTGATGGAATTTTAACTAACTCGGTACGGATAGTTTCTTTTCCCAGCTGCGCATGAGCTAACGCGATGGCTTCAATATTCGGCATATGACTGGAGGATTTCAACTTACCAGCCAGGATTCTCACTCTGTACACTGGACATCCAAGACATGCAGCAGTATGGTCCCCTGAACAGTTGACACAATGTTTGGAGTGTGAACATGAACTGTAGTCATGGTCAGGGAGGCCACACCTTCCACACACTGGTTTGGAGCGGCATGCCGTTTTTGTGTGTCCAAGTCTGTTGCAACGGGTGCAACGAAAAACCTGGGGTAATGTGGATACACCTCAAAACACTGAAAGCTGAGTGAAATTTTGTTTGGAAGAGATTGCGTCAAGAAGGTAATTTTGATTGCGTACGAGTCGCTGCCATCTTTATTTTTAACCTTTTGACAGACCTCACGTTAGAAAGCTCCTTTTCCACTTCGGAAGGTCGATATCTAGAGGAATAGGTTTGTGACAGACCTCACGTTAGAAAGCTCCTTTTCCACTTCAGTAAGGTTGATATCTAGAGGAATAGGTTTGTGACAGACCTCACGTTAGAAAGCCCCTTTTCCACTTCAGTAAGGTTGATATCTAGAGGAACATGTTTTATGACCCCTTCAGTGTAGACTTCAGGGACTGAACATTTGACTGTAATTTCTGCTCAATTGGTCGATTTGAACAGAACTGTCTGCTGATCAGCAGAAGTACAGCCAATCATCCATGTCTCAGAAGAAAGTTGTTTCTGTCCATGGATGGGACCAATGGTATTGATCCAGAATTGTTTTACTAAGAATTCCAAGACCACTTTATGTTGCAGAACCGTTTTTCGTGTCTGTCAGAAGCACTGGAAATTGGAACAAAAAAGAGTGACCTTGTTTTGAGACAGTTGGGTCATTAGATGGTGTGGTCTTACTCACGCATGGCTGTGAGGATAATGGTGATGATGATAAGGAAGGGAACGACAGTGAAGAGCTGATCGCATGGCTGTGAGGATAATGGTGATGATGATAAGGAAGGGGACGACAGTGAAGAGCTGATCGCATGGCTGTGAGGATAATGGTGAATATGATGAGGAAGGGAACGACAGTGAAGAGCTGATCGCATGGCTGTGAGGATAATGGTGATGATGATGAGGAAGGGGACGACAGTGAAGAGCTGATCGCATGGCTGTGAGGATAATGGTGATGATGATGAGGAAGGGGACGACAGTGAAGAGCTGATCGCATGGCTGTGAGGATAATGGTGAATATGATGAGGAAGGGAACGACAGTGAAGAGCTGATCGCATGGCTGTGAGGATAATGGTGATGATGATGAGGAAGGGGACGACAGTGAAGAGCTGATCGCATGGCTGTGAGGATAATGGTGATGATGATGAGGAAGGGGACGACAGTGAAGAGCTGATCGCATGGCTGTGAGGATAATGGTGATGATGAGGAGGAAGGGGACGATAGTGAAGAGCTGATCACATGGCTGTGAGGATAATGGTGATGATGATGAGGAAGGGGACGACAGTGAAGAGCTGATCACATGGCTGTGAGGATAATGGTGATGATGATGAGGAAGGGGACGATAGTGAAGAGCTGATGGCATGGCTGTGAGGATAATGGTGATGATGATGAGGAAGGGGACGATAGTGAAGAGCTGACTGAGGCAATGAGATTTTCATCTTTGTCTTTTTCTGTTTGTTCACAAAGAAATATTGTTAATCAATTGACGTGATCATGTGCCTTTCCATGTTTTGGTAGGTCATTTTGAGAAAATAACATTTTCAAATGAGGGACACTAAAATCATTTAACAAATCAGGTTTGACTTATACGTGGATCAGGGTGGAGCTGAAGCCATCCCTGGTCCTTTCCACACTACTTTAAAAAAAAAAGAAAGAAAAAAAGAAGAGGACTGTTTGGGGGAGGAAATAATGATTTCTACCAAAAGAAAGTGCAATAACGTTGAACACACCCGCACTTACACACGTACTTTCATAATGGATAATCAAGAAAATAGATACTAATAAAGTTTGATCAAGCACAGCAAAGCGTCTGAACAAGTCACGTTTCTTTCCTGATACCCGTTTCCACCCTCAGTATGTGGAGGGAGACAGGAAAAACAAAACAAAAAACCCCCTAAAAAAACAAAAACAAAACAAAAACAAGGGAAGAAAGCAAACGAGGGACGTTTCAGCAGCAAATGAAACAGGATCATCAGTGTGGCACAGGTCAGTGACAGAGTGGTTCCGACACATCAATGTGATTAAATGTCCAGTAATCTGATGGATGTACACATGGCTTGTGTTAAAATTAATGATCTTGATGTGCTCACAGAGAAACAGGCGCCTTTCTACAATAGGACATCTAACGATTGTCACAGTCCCGTGGTCGGTCTGATAAAGGTTGCAGAATGCTACGTACTGGTGCCTTGTAACATGTAATTAATTGATGAGCTGCCGCAGTCTTTCCTTTATTAAATAATAAGATAGTCACATTTGTAAAACACCCAACACTAATATTGACCAAGAAATAATCGCATTACAGCGGTAAACGCACGAATTCGTCAAAGGAAATTTTTAGATTCGAGAAAGCTTAGGTTATGTCCACAATGGGAGAAAATCCTGGGTCCTCGGCCTACGATGTAAGATTATGAATGTTCGAAAGTCAAAATGGCGTCAATCATCACGAACAAGTTGAAAAGTTTTGCGTCATCATCCCACCCTCCCCCTCCCCCATGACAGACTTGTCGAATGTCATACAAAAAATTAAAAAGTAACACTAGGCCTTATGATTTGACGTCATGCAAAGACCTTAAAAGATCTGTTTCGCTACTAACCAGAAGAGCGACATTCTCATTCAGTCAGCAGGAGCCATGCGATCAATGGAAGCTTATACAATTCCCCCAGTTATTCACATGGTCTCCACCACAGATACACATCGATCGCTGTAGACCAGAGTACAGTCCGGATCAGCTCCTTGGGATGAGGAGAACGGCTGTGTCCAGGGCAACAAGATCCCACTTCAAAGACTCCTCAAAGAACCATGTGGATGAGAGCGGTAATTATACAAAAGCAATCAAACGATGACTCCAAGGCAGATTCACCGATCAACAGCTGACACGCATCCTGCGGAGCTGAACGAGGTGGCAGCAACACGGAGTCAGATGGCGATCCTCAGGAGGCCATAGCAACACACAAACGTACAGAGAACGCTGCCCGCAACAAACAGGCAAATCAACAAACCTCATGAAACGCTGCCTGCAACAAATAGGCAAATCAACAAACCTCATGAAACGCTGCCTGCAACAAATAGGCAAATCAACAAACCTCATGAAACGCTGCCTGCAACAAATAGGCAAATCAACAAACCTCATGAAACGCTGCCTGCAACAAATAGGCAAATCAACAAACCTCACGAAACGCTGCCTGCAACAAATAGGCAAATCAACAAACCTCATGAAACGCTGCCTGCAACAAATAGGCAAATCAACAAACCTCATGAAACGCTGCCTGCAACAAATAGGCAAATCAACAAACCTCATGAAACGCTGCCTGCAACAAATAGGCAAATCAACAAACCTCATGAAACGCTGCCTGCAACAAATAGGCAAATCAACAAACCTCATGAAACGCTGCCTGCAACAAATAGGCAAATCAACAAACCTCATGAAACGCTGCCTGCAACAAATAGGCAAATCAACAAACCTCATGAAACGCTGCCTGCAACAAATAGACAAATCAACAAACCTCATGAAACGCTGCCTGCAACAAATAGACAAATCAACAAACCTCATGAAACGCTGCCTGCAACAAATAGACAAATCAACAAACCTCATGAAACGCAGCACGGACAATCACATCACTGTGCTCGACTGAGTACCACAACAACAGGTTGGGGACTTAGTGTCAATGGAAGATGTGGCGCAGATGCAAAAAAATTGCACAAAATAAACTGAGCTCACGAAGGTAAGAGCTCTCTTCTGTTGATAGGATATGACATATGAGGCAAACAGACAGAGAAAGACAGAGAGGGAGAAGAACAGACACGACAGACGAAGAGAGAGGGAGAGACAGACAGAGACGGAGAGAGAGACAGACAGACGAAGAGAGAGAGAGAGAGAAGGACAGGCAGAGAAAGTGAGTGAGAGACGGACAGAGAGACACAGACAGACAGGCAGGCAGGCAGAGACAGGCAGGCAGGCAGGAAGGCAGAGAGACAGACAGACAGACTCATAGAGGAAGACAGGCAGACAGACAAACAGGACAGAGTGAGAGTGTGTGTGTGTGTGTGTGAGACAGACAGATATACAGGCAGACGGGCAGGGAGACAGACAGGCGGCAGGCCAGGCAGAGAGACAGACAGACAGACAGTGAGAGGGAGAGAGTCTGGGTTATTCCATTGACGTCATGTCACAATGCTTTCCTTGTTTGGCAACACACTAATTTCTGGGGAAGTGAATCACCCTGCCAGTTCAACTGGCGGAGGTCTCTGTCTGTCTGTTGCTCAGTGCAAGGCTGTGTGCAATATGTATGTGATCGTGCGCGTGTGCGTGCGTGTGTGTGTAGATATATATATATATATATATATATATATATATATATATATATGGTGGAGAGAACACCACAGAATTATGGACTGTGGTGTGTCTCTATTTGACACCAAGAGCACAGACACAATCAGCCGTGTCTCCCTGATGAGTCCGATCCAGCGGACGAAAGGCCTAGGAGCAGGCAATACAAATAAATGTGCCTTCGAGAGGAATTACGATGGTTCCCTCAGGCGGCTAGTGAAGGGCTTCTTATATTTATAATATATTCCCCCACTTTCTTCATCTTCAATTTTTGTTGTTGTTGTTGTTTTTTGTTGAGAGTTCAAATCTTTGCCAAGTCATTACTATAACGACGGAAGAATTGTTAGCCTGCACTTGTTTTCCCCCACTACTTAATTGTTCAGCATTATATATATATATATATATATATATATATATATATATATATATATAAAACTGTGACGTGCGTGTGTACGTACCTCAGTGTGTGTGTGTGTGTGCGCGCGTGTGTGCGTGTGCGTGCGTGTGCGCGCATGCGTGTGTGCTTATGCGTGTCTGTGTGTATGTATGTAGGGTCTATGTGTGTGTGTGTGTGTGTGTTTGTGTGCATATATACATGCGTGCGTGCGCGTGTGTGTGTGTTTGCGTGCATGTGAACATGAGCGTGCACACACACACACACACACA
>CM065735.1:446390-453890 GCA_033310375.1 Conus canariensis
AGCTGTTTCCTGTGTTATGGTCAATGGTTCATTCACTGCAGCAGGCTGTTTCCTGTGTTATGGTCAATGGTTCATTCACTGCAGCAAGCTGTTTTCTGTGGTATGGTCAATGGTTCATCCACTGCAGCAGGCTGTTTTCCGTGTTATGGTCAATGGTGAATCTGAGAGTCTGGCTACGCCCTTTGTTTTTAGTGTGAAGCCTCCTCCTGTTGGTGGAGGTCTGAATGACTGACAGAGATGATTTCCATACAGATGGATCTGCTGTAAAGTGGAGGTCTGAATGACTGACAGAGATGATTTCCATACAGATGGATCAGCTGTAAAGTGGAGATCTGAATGACTGACAGAGATGATTTCCATACAGATGGATCAGCTGTACAGGGATTGTGAGGCAGCTGCACCAATGCCTTGCCTGGTGCCTCACATCAAGCATGCCAGTGTCCTGGATAAGGCTTTCTGTCTGTAATAAGCACGTGCTGGGTTACTCTGCATGCCAGTGTCCTGGATAAGGCTTTCTGTCTGTAATAAGCACGTGCTGGGTTACTCTGCATGCCAGTGTCCTGGATAAGGCTTTCTGTCTGTAATAAGCACGTGCTGGGTTACTCTGCATGCCAGTGTCCTGGATAAGGCTTTCTGTCTGTAATAAGCACGTGCTGGGTTACTCTGCATGTCCCAAGCCGCACGTGCAAGCACAACTGACTACTCTGGGTGACAGGTAGGTGATTGTAGTCTTTCCTTTCATTGACATTAGCTTCCTTTTTAATCTTACAAGATTTTGCGAGTGGTTTTCTGACTTTGTGAGTTTTTTTTTTTAATTTGTTATCACATTCTTTATCAAACCAAGATTTTTTTTCTTTTTATGTGCCCCACATGTTCCTGTCACGCACACTGCAGCATACAGAATGATCTGGTCAGTATCTGAATAGGTTTGTTAACATCAGTATTCAGTGTTGATCGTATCGAGTTTGTTTAAAATTATCAGAGTTTGCGTTTTCTTTGTAACGTAACATACAATCTTCAGCCCGTATGATATGTCCAGTAACAACAGATTCAGAAACAATAGGTCTGTTGGCATGGATCTCCTCATTTAAAGATTTCTATTTGAATTCTACAGGTAAAGCCAGGAATCAATATGTTCACCAACATGCAAATAGCGCTTCAATGTAGTGAACGGATCTTCTAACATTATGACAAAGTCAATAACACTAGAACCATGTGTGTGTGTGTGTGTGTGTGTGTGTGTGTGTGTGTGTGTGTGTGTGTGTGTGTGTGTGTGTGTGTGAGAGAGAGAGAGAGAGAGAGAGAGAGAGAGAGAGAGAGAGAGAGAGAGAGAGAGAGAATACCGCCCTACTGAAATCAGAAAGAAACAGGACTCAGGGCTGGATGTGAACCATTCTCCACGTGCTGACGAACTACACAGGACAGAGTAGTAAAGGAAGAAAGGTTGCAGAGTGGTTAAGACGTTCGCCTGCCAATCCAACGTGTGAGAAGTGCGTGGGTTCGAGCCCTGCCTTTCTCGCCCTTTCTTTCCCAGTTTGAATGACAAATCGAACTGAACGTCAAGTCCATCGGATGGGGACTATAAGCGAGTCGGACCCGTGTGCCTTCCTGGCCACCTGCGTTAAAGAACCCACGGCAGTTGAAAATCGAAAAGAGCAGGGGGGGTTCCCCGCTGCCCTGGCAAAATTGATGTAGATTGAAGATAGCCGCCTGGTATTTCTTACCAAGCCACAAAAATTGTCACTTACTGTTATCGTGTGCCATCGTGTACCGGTGGAAATGGAGGACACGTATAAACATCGCATGCATCCTATGTGAGAAACTGGAGGGATAAATGAAAATGAGTGACTGATATTTGAATGGTACGGGAAACGACTGAATGAGCGCCAGTAAGCTGCTCTTCGGCCAGCTTTACCTGGGTAGGCAGCCCGTTGAGTGAGTGAGGTGGTGTGTTTAATGTAAAGCGCTTAGAGCTTGGTCTGTGACCGAGGATAGCCGCTATATAAATACCCAATATAATATAATAATAACAATAGTAGAGGGAGGAGGTCAGAGGGAATGCAGGGGACGGGTCTTCCTCTCTGCTCATGACTGAAGAGTGTTGTTTTTTTTCTCACCACAGTTGTTAAAGCATGAGCGGATCATGTGTGAGTTACATTGCATTGAAAGAAGGCGCTCGTTCCCAGTTTGTATACGCAGCATATCACATCCAGTTACCGAGTTTGTCCGAAACCATTATAACTGGACTGTCAAGAATCCACTGTCCAAGCTTTCTTTGCTGCTGAAGTCAAGACTGTTGTCAAGGCAATAGGGCCGTTTGTTCGCGTCAAACGATGTCATTTCATCTCTGACTGTCGTTGTGCCATAAGATTCAAGGCCTTGATCTCTCACAGGAATACAACATCGCTGATGTTAAAATTGAACAATGGAATGAAGTGGTACTAACAGACAAAACAGGCAAGGCATAGAGACAGATGGAAGAAACAGTGTAAAGAGTAGCCAAGAGAAACTGACAGAAATACAGCATAAACACAGACAAAAGAAACAGACATACAGCATGCTTACAGAAGAAACAGAGTATACGGTATACACACAGAAGAAACAGGCACAGAGAGTGCACAGACAAGAGAAACAGACATATTACACATGCAAACAACAGGTACAGAGAGAGCGAGCAGACTCAGAAGATATGCAAAGAGAATGTGAGTACAGCCAGTCAGGCTGTGAAACAGACAGTCAGAGTGTACAGACAGAAGAACAAAGATGGACAGAGTGCACAGACAGACAGACCAAACACATTACAAAGGAAAAAGAACTAGACAGACAGTCTGTGAACACAGCTAAAAAAAAAAAAAGACAGAGCGTAGAGATGGATTGAAGAAACACAGACATGCAGTGTGGAAACAGAAGATACGATAAGACGGAAAGAGTATACAGACAGACAGCTAAAACAGGGACTGGGTGCACAGACAGACAAAGCAAACAGTGCACAGACAGACAAAACAAACAGTGCACAGAGAGATAAAACAAACAGTGCACAGACAGACAAAGCAAACAGTGCACAGACAAAGCAAACAGTGCACAGACAGACAAAGCAAACAGTGCACAGACAGACAAAGCAAACAGTGCACAGACAAAGCAAACAGTGCACAGACATAAAACAACCAGTGTACACAGAGAACAGTGTACAGACGGTCAGAAGAAACTGTCAAAGCCGGAGTGTTGACAGACAGAAGAAACAAAGCATACAGGCAGAAGACATTGACCACAACAGAGTGTAAAGGTGGACAGTGCTGTCTGGTGTTCGTGGGGACGATGACGTCACAGAGGTCAGCACGATGTGGCCCACAGCCCTTCAGACTGGACAGTGATGGACATCAACTCTGTGTGTGTGTGTTCGTTCTTCTGTTTAACGTCTGTTCACTTTGAGTGATATTAGACGTGAATGAATGAAGAGAATGACTAAGGAATGAATGATTAAGTGAATAATCCTATATGTTATATAAGCGTGTATGTAGGCCATTGTATGTGAGTGTATACGTGTATATATCTGTAAATGTATCTAAACCAAAACAAACAAACAAAAAGAAATCTTAAATACAACAATTAATGGATAAATGAACAGAAGATATAGATCTAACATATAGCAATAAAACAAAAATCCTTCACTATCTAAACTTTAGAGTGAAGGAGTAAAATGCAGGCCATCATTATATAACGCACTATAAACTAACACAAAACAATCTAAAGAAAAACCTCCAGTCGGACTATGAAATAAGTGTTCAGCAATTTCGATCAGCAGAAATTGGCCCGAAAGTATATCTTGCAAGTTTTTTTGTTTTTTTTTTCAGAAAAATTATTAGATGTTAATGATGTTGGTAAAATAGTAGTTAACTTGCGACAATTAAATAAAATATGGCTCAATGTTATTTCTTTACCACAAATACAATTAGCATTTTCACTAAACGTTGTTTTTAACGCATTTAGTTAAAATGGTGTGTGTGTGTGTGTGTGTGTGTGTGTGTGTGTGTGTGTGTGTGTGTGTGTGTGTGTACATTTCAACCATTCCCACCACAGCCATGTCAAAGTCCTGGCACTTTGGCAATCACAGAGTTACAAATTGGATTGCACTATGCAGTATTCTTATCTTATTGCCAGACTTGGGAACCTTCATCCACGTGGCATCAACGTCCAAAAGTAGCATGTACCTATCCACCACCGCAACACCAGCCCGCAGAACCCTCCACCCACACATACCATACTTCTGACTATATCGGTAAGTTAGAGCTATCTTCCTTTAAACTCTCTCTACACTCACTACATCTGCTACCCCTCTCTCTGTCTCTCTCTCTCTCTCTCTCTCTCTCTCTCTCTCTCTCTCTCTCTGTCTGTCTGTCTGTCTCACACCGTCCACACACACACAACCACACACACACACACACACACAACACACACACCACACACCACAAAAACACACACACACTCACATAGTACACACACACACAATACTACAACGAAACCTCATGCAAATTTTCACAACACAGAGTGCTGAAAGGACTATGTTTGGAACCAGAGAAATTTGTCTATCATCAAGTGGTAGAAGGCGCATAGTAATTTGCCTATATCAGTCACAGTGGTGGACAGGCCCAGAGTAATTTGTCCTATCATCACAGTGGTAGACAGGCCCAGAGTAATTTGCCCTATAGTCAGATGACAGTGGTGGAGAGAGGCCAAGTAATTTGTCCTATCATTTCACAGTGGTGGACAGCCCAGAGTAATTTGCCCTATCAGTCAGATGACAGTGGTGACAGGCCCACAGAAATTTGCCTATCAGTCACAGTGGTGGACAGCCCAGAGTAATTTGTCCCTATCAGTCAACAGTGGTGACAGGCCCAGAGTAATTTGCCCTATCAGTCAGATTGGTGGACAGGCCAAGTATTGCTCTCAGTGGTGACAGCCCAAGTAATTTGCCCTATCAGTCAAGACTGTGACAGGCCCACAGTAATTTGCCCTATCAGTCACAGTGTGACAGGCCCAGAGTAATTTGTCCTATCAGTCAGATGACAGTGGTGGACAGGCCCACAGTAATTTGTCCTATCAGTCACAGTGGTGGACAGGCCCAGAGTAATTTGTCCTATCAGTCACAGTGGTGGACAGACCCAGAGTAATTTGTCCTATCAGTCACAGTGGTGGACAGGCCCAGAGTAATTTGTCCTATCAGTCAGATGGCACTGGTGGACAGGCCCACAGTAATTTGCCCAGAGTTTTTTTTTTTAAGACATGGTGTTAGTTCCGGCAGACGATACGGACAAACAGATTCGGGACAAACACAACATTTCAACTCTTGGGTCTTCCTCAGGTAAAAACTAACAACATTTAGGACAATGAAAACAAAGAACGAGCAACTACTTTATCTTCTCATATTCGGTTCAATTTTGCTCTTCAGTCAGATGGCACTGGTGAAAAGCCCCCCCACCCCCCCCTCCCCCCCCTCCCCCCTTCCCCCCACTCCCCCCCCCCCCCCCCCCCCCCCCCCCGCCTCCACCAACCCCGCTCCCAAACTCACTTCCTACAATATCTATTCACTACGAGGAAGCCATACTCAAGGTGTAGGTCATCCTCACTCTCTCAACTCACTATCCACACTGCCTGTTGACAATGGGGAGATGGACAGGGAACCTAGCACACCCTCACTGTCCACACCCTCACTGTCCTCACCACTGATTGTCTGAGTGAAATGGATTGAGAACGTAACACACCTCACTGTCCACACCACTGATTGTCTGAGTGAAATGGATTGAGAACGTAACACACCTCACTGTCCACACCACTGATTGTCTGAGTGAAATGGATTGAGATCTTAACACACCCTCACTGTCCACACCACTGATTGTCTGAGTGAAATGGATTGAGAACGTAACACACCTCACTGTCCACACCACTGATTGTCTGAGTGAAATGGATTGAGAACTTAACACACCCTCACTGTCCACACCACTGATTGTCTGAGTGAAATGGATTGAGAACTTAACACACCCTCACTGTCCACACCACTGACTGTCTGAGTGAAATGGATTGAGAACTTAACACACCTCACTGTCCACATCACTGATTGTCTGAGTGAAATGGATTGAGAACTGACACACCTCACTGTCCATACCACTGATTGTCTGAGTGAAATGGATTGAGAACTGACACACCTCACTGTCCACATCACTGAGTGTCTGAGTGAAATGGATTGACAACTGACACACCTCACTGTCCACACCACTGAGTGTCTGAGTGAAATGGATTGAGAACTGACACACCTCACTGTCCACACCACTGATTGTCTGAGTGAAATGGATTGAAAACTAAACACACCTCACTGTCCACACCACTGATTGTCTGAGTGAAATGGATTGACAACTTAACACACCTCACTGTCCACACCACTGAGTGTCTGAGTGAAATGGATTGAGAACTGACACACCTCACTGTCAACACCACTGATTGTCTGAGTGAAATGGATTGAAAACTAAACACACCTCACTGTCCACACCACTGATTGTCTGAGTGAAATGGATTGAGAACTTTACACACCTTACTGTCCACACCACTGATTGTCTGAGTGAAATGGATTGAGAACTGACACACCTCACTGTCCACACCACTGATTGTCTGAGTGAAATGGATTGAGAACTGACACACCTCACTGTCCATACCACTGATTGTCTGAGTGAAATGGATTGAAAACTAAACACACCTCACTGTCCACACCACTGATTGTCTGAGTGAAATGGATTGAGAACTTTACACACCTCACTGTCCACACCACTGATTGTCTGAGTGAAATGGATTGAGAACTGACACACCTCACTGTCCACACCACTGATTGTCTGAGTGAAATAGATTGAGAACTGACACACCTCACTGTCCACACCACTGATTGTCTGAGTGAAATGGATTGAGAACTGACACACCTCACTGTCCACACCACTGAGTGTCTGAGTGAAATGGATTGAGAACTGAACACACCTCACTGTCCACACCACTGAGTGTCTGAGTGAAATGGATTGAGAACTGAACACACCTCATTGTCCACACCACTGAGTGTCTGAGTGAAATGGATTGAGAACTGAACACACCTCACTGTCCACACCACTGAGTGTCTGAGTGAAATGGATTGAGAACTGACACACCTCACTGTCCACACCACTGAGTGTCTGAGTGAAATGGATTGAGAACTGAACACACCTCACTGTCCACACCACTGAGTGTCTGAGTGAAATGGATTGAGAACTGACACACCTCACTGTCCACACCACTGAGTGTCTGAGTGAAATGGATTGAGAACTGACACACCTCACTGTCCACACCACTGAGTGTCTGAGTGAAATGGATTGAGAACCTAGCACAGTCTGAGACCCCAACTCTCTGCCCACACCATCTGTTGTGCAGGGGACAAATGAATAGGGAACTAGCACAGCCTCAGCACCCCCTCCCCCCCCCCCCAACACC
>CM065735.1:456390-491390 GCA_033310375.1 Conus canariensis
AGAAGGGAGCTCGACTTTATTATGAGATCTTAAATGCAGATAACTCACAGCCAAGGTGCTGTGAGGAATAGAACAATGAAACAGGTAAAGAATTGAACTGGAAAAATATATTTCTTCGCACACACAAAATAAAAGAAATTAAACTGAAATGGTTTCAGATGAGATTAATTCACAGGATCCTGGCTACAAATATTGTCCTTGAAAAAATGAACACCATTGAAAATAACAAATGTACTTTTTGTAAGTCTGAAAAGGAAAATATAGATCATCTATTTTTCACATGCGACGTGACAACACATTTTTGGACTGACCTTCAGAATTTCTTAAAAGACAATTGCTCTAGTGTACCTGAAATTGTATTGTCAAAGGAACTTGTTCTGTTTGGCACTGACTCTCGGATAAAAACTGACATCATACTCGATTACATTATTATCTCTGCAAAGTTCTTTGTGTATAAATCCAGACTTGAAAAGGTGTTCCTCTGTTTCCTGTCTTCAGGAAATATTTAAAAACCAAATACCAAGTAGAAAAATGTATTGCAAAAATGAATATGAACTATGTTGATTTTGCAAACAAATGGAAACAATATGAATTTTTAAAAAATTGAAAACTAAGATTTGTGGGCGCGTGCTCGCGCGTCAGTGTATATGTGTAGTCCTGAGCAAAGCCTGGCTTGGCAGCTAAAAGTCAACCGTCGTTTCTGGATAAGTAATTTATTTGTACTGTTGATGTCGATTCCTATGCTTCTGTGTAGAAAACTTAAGGAATCTAGGGTTGTGTGTGTGTGTGTGTGTGTGTGTGTGTGTGTGTGTGTGTGTGTGTGTGTGTGTGTGTGTGTGTGTGTGTTTCTGTCTCTGTCTGTCTGTCTGTCTGTCTGTCTGTCTCTTTGTTTGTCTGTCTTTCTCTCTCTCTCTGACTATTGATTTTGAAAAAAAGGACAAAGCTCCAAAATAGTAAGGTTAATGTGTGACACTGACAATGTAGACACGATGTTGTACTTATTTTGTAATATGTATATGTTAAATAGGAATCGCTGTTCTTTTTGAAAACTTTTTGCAGCTTTGTAATGTTTTATGTAAGATAATATCTACTGTCATTTTTGGTGTTTGTAGTGCTGTTTTTTGTTGTTGTTGTTGTTGTTTTTGTTTTTTTTCTTTTCAGGTTTTCCATTTGTAAATTTCTTTACAAGCAAACAAAAGCGTTTGCACTTGGGGAAAAAAGACGTGTTTTTCTTATAAACATATACTTTTCTATTAGCCGTATGTTTGAAGTAATGGTATCATGAGCTCTTACAAAAATCACGGCGGTTGAATATTTAGTCCGCTGAACACAACAAGCGTGCCTTTTCCATCCTGAATATAGAACAGTAACACATACAGGTAACCTCAGTTTGATTGGTATGAAAAGAAATATTAAACGTTTATATGTGTGTGTTCATTTCTACAGTTGTTAGTGCTCTGTAGATGTGTCTGGTACGAGTTATATAGGTAAACTTAGAATATCCTTTTAAGGGGATGTCTCCTTGTTTGTTCTGTGTGCTCTGTGCTGTCATTTCTGCTGTTTGTTGTGTGTGCTCTGTGCTGTCATTTCTGCTGTTTGTTGTGTGTGCTCTGTGCTGTCATTTCTGCTGTTTGTTCTGTGTGCTCTGTGTTGTCATTTCTGCTGTTTGTTCTGTGTGCTCTGTGTTGTCATTTCTGCTGTTTGTTCTGTGTGCTCTGTGCTGTCATTTCTGCTGTTTGTTCTGTGTGCTCTGTGCTGTCATTTCTGCTGTTTGTTGTGTGTGCTCTGTCTGTCATTTCTGCTGTTTGTTCTGTGTGCTCTGTGCTGTCATTTCTGCTGTTTGTTCTGTGTGCTCTGTGTTGTCATTTCTGCTGTTTGTTTGTGTGCTGGCTCTGTGCTTGTCATTTCTGCTGATTTTTGTCTGTCTGTGTGCTCTGTGCTGTCATTTCTGCTGTTTGTTCTGTGTGCTGTTGTCATTTCTGCTGTTTGTTCTGTGCCTCTGTGCTGTCATTTCTGCTGTTCATGTCTGTGTGCTCCTGTGCTGTTCATTTCTGCTGTTTGTTCTGTGTGCTCTGTGCTGTCATTTCTGCTGTTTGTTGTGTGTGCTCTGTGTGTCATTTCTGCTGTTTGTTCTGTGTGCTCTGTGCTGTCATTTCTGCTGTTTGTTCTGTGTGCTCTGTGTTGTCATTTCTGCTGTTTGTTCTGTGCCTCTGTGTGTCATTTCTGCTGTTTGTTCTGTGTGCTCTGTGCTGTCATTTCTGCTGTTTGTTTGTGTGCTCTGTGCTGTCATTTCTGCTGCTTGTTCTGTGTGCTCTGTGCTGTCATTTCTGCTGTTTGTTCTGTTGCTCTGTGCTGTCATTTCTGCTGTTTGTTTGTGTGTGCTCTGTGTGCATTTCTGCTGTTTGTTCTAGTGTGCTCTGTGTTGTCATTTCTGCTGTTTTGTTGCTGTGTGCTCTGTGCTGTCATTTCTGCTGTTTGTTTGTGTGCTCTGTGCTGTCATTTCTGCTGTTTGTTCTTGTTGCTCTGTGCTGTCATTTCTGCTGTTTGTTCTGTGTGCTCTGTGCTGTCATTTCTGCTGTTTGTTTATGTGCTCTTGTTGTCATTTCTGCTGTTTGTTTTGTGCTCTTGTTGTCATTTCTGCTGTTGTTCTGTGGCTCTGTCTGTCATTTCTGTTTTGTTCATGTGCTCTGTGTGTCATTTCTGCGTTTGTTGTGTGCTCTGTTTCATTTCTGCTGTTTGTTCTGTGTGCTCTGTGCTGTCATTTCTGCTGTTGTTTGTGTGCCTGGTGTCATTTCTGCTGTTGTTCTGTGTGTCTGTGCTGTCATTTCTGCTGTTTGTTCTGTGTGCTCTGTGCTGTCATTTCTGCTGTTTGTTCTGTGTGCTCTGTGCTGTCATTTCTGCTGTTTGTTCTGTGTGCTCTGTGCTGTCATTTCTGCTGTTTGTTGTGTGTGCTCTGTGCTGTCATTTCTGCTGTTTGTTCTGTGTGCTCTGTGCTGTCATTTCTGCTGTTTGTTCTGTGTGCTCTGTGCTGTCATTTCTGCTGTTGTTTTGCTTGTGCTTCTGCTGTTGTTTGTGCTCTGTGCTGTCATTTGTTTGTTCTGTGCTCTGTGTGTCATTTCTGCTGTTTGTTCTGTGTGCTCTGTGCTGTCATTTCTGCTGTTTGTTCTGTGTGCTCTGTGTTGTCATTTCTGCTGTTTGTTCTGTTGCTCTGTGCTGTCATTTCTGCTGTTTGTTCTGTGTGCTCTGTGCTGTCATTTCTGCTGTTTTGTTGTGTGTTTCTGTCTGCTTTGCTGTTTTTTCTTTCTGTTGTCATTTCTGCTGTTTGTTCTGTGTGCTCTGTGCTGTCATTTCTGCTGTTTGTTCGTGTGTGCTCTGTGTGTCATTTCTGCTGTTTGTTCTGTGTGCTCTGTGCTGTCATTTCTGCTGTTTGTTCTGTGTGCTCTGTGCTGTCATTTCTGCTGTTTGTTCTTCTCTGTGCTCTTTCTGCTGTTTTTTCTATGTGCTCTGCTGTATTTCTGCTGTTGTTCTGTGTGCTCTGTGCTGTCATTTCTGCTGTTTGTTCTGTGTGCTCTGTGCTGTCATTTCTGCTGTTTGTTTGGTCTGTTGTCTTCTGCTGTTTGTTTGTGTGCTCTGTGCTGTCATTTCTGCTGTTTGTTTGTGTGCTCTGTGCTGTCATTTCTGCTGTTTGTTGTGTGTGCTCTGTGTTGTCATTTCTGCTGTTTGTTTGTGTGCTCTGTGCTGTCATTTCTGCTGTTTGTTCTGTGTGCTCTGTGCTGTCATTTCTGCTGTTTGTTCTTTGGTGGCCATTTTTTTCTTTGCTGTGCTGTCATTTCTGCTGTTTGTTCTGATGTGCTCTTGTTGTCATTTCTGCTGTTGTTCTGTGTGCTTCTGTGCTGTCATTTCTGCTGTTTGTTGTGTGTGCTCTCTGTTGTCATTTCTGCTGTTTGTTCTGTGTGCTTCTGTGTGTCATTTCTGCTGTTTGTTCTGTGTATCTCTGTGCTGTCATTTCTGCTGTTTTTTGTGTGCCTCTGTTGTCATTTCTGCTGTTTGTTCTGTGTGCTCTGTGCTGTCATTTCTGCTGTTTGTTCTTTGTGCTTGTGTGTCATTCTGCTGTTTGTTCTGTGTCCTCGTTGTTGTCATTTCTGCTGTTTGTTCTATGTGCTGTGTGCTGTCATTTCTGCTGTTTGTTCTAGTGTGCTGTGCTGTCATTTTTGCTGTTTGTTCTGTGTGCTCTCTGTTGTCATTTCTGCTGTTTGTTCTGTGTGCTCTGTGCTGTCATTTCTGCTGTTTGTTCTGTGGCTCTCTGTTGTCATTTCTGCTGTTTGTTCTGTGGCTCTGTGCTGTCATTTCTGCTGTTTTTCTCTGTGCTCTTGCTGTCATTTCTGCTGTTTGTTTGTGGTGCTCTTGTTGTCATTTCTGCTGTTTGTTCTGTGGCTCTGTGCTGTCATTTCTGCTGTTTGTTCTGTGTGCTCTTGTTGTCATTTCTGCTGTTTGTTCTGTGTTTCTGTGCTGTCATTTCTGCTGTTTGTTGTGTGTGCTCTCTGTTGTCATTTCTGCTGTTTGTTCTATGTGCTCTGTTGTCATTTCTGCTGTTGTTCTGTGTGCTCTCTGTTGTCATTTCTGCTGGTTGTTCTGTGTGCTCTCTGTTGTCATTTCTGCTGTTGTTCTGTTGCTCTGTGCTGTCATTTCTGCTGTTTGTTCTGTGTGCTCTGTGCTGTCATTTCTGCTGTTTGTTGTGTGTGCTCTCTGTTGTCATTTCTGCTGTTTGTTCTATGTGCTCTCTGTTGTCATTTCTGCTGTTTGTTCTTGTGCTCTTGTTGTCATTTCTGCTGTTTGTTGTGTGTGCTCTGTGTTCATTTCTGCTGTTTGTTTTGTGCTCTGTTTGTCATTTCTGCTGTTTTTGTGTGTGCTCTGTGTGTCATTTCTGCTGTTTGTTCGTGTGCTCTGTGTTGTCATTTCTGCTGTTTGTTCTGTGTGCTCTGTTGTCATTTCTGCTGTTTGTTCTGTGCGCTGTGCTGTCATTTCTGCTGTTTGTTCGTGTGCTCTGTGTGTCATTTCTGCTGTTTGTTCTGTGTGCTCTGTGCTGTCATTTCTGCTGTTTGTTTGTGTGCTCTGTGCTGTCATTTCTGCTGTTTGTTTGTGTGTGCTCTGTTGTCATTTCTGCTGTTTGTTCTGTGGCTCTGTGCTGTCATTTCTGCTGTTTGTTGTTTCTGTTGTCGTTTTTGGCCTGTTTGTTCTGTGTGCTCTGTGCTGTCATTTCTGCTGTTTGTTCTGTGTGCTGTGTGCTGTCGTTTCTGCTGGTTGTTCTGTGTGCTGTGTGCAGTCATTTCTGCTGTTTGTTCTGTGTGGTCTGTGCTGTCATTTCTGCTGTTTGTTCTGGGTGCTCTGTGTTGTCATTTCTGCTGTTTGTTCTGTGTGCTCTGTGTTGTCATTTCTGCTGTTTGTTCTGTGTGGTCTGAGCTGTCATTTCTGCTGGGCGACTCGGTTTCATTAGCAGAAATCATTTGAGTTATGGACGTGTCATCACAAGTGCAAGAGTTACGCTACTTGTTCGTTACGTATTTTTATTTTGTTTTTATTCACATTGATATTCAGTTACTTGGGGCAGATATTTCTAACATATTCTTGATAAGAAAACTATGAATGATCCAACTGAAACAGAGTTATCACATGAAACAGGACACAAAATAATGTTCATTCACACAATACAAAATAGCACGCGAATGTTTAAAGAACAGTTTAATCAAGATAGTATACATAATGATACATAAAAAAAGATAAATGATATAAAACGCAATTCGTATAAGTTAAGATAAACATTTTTTAAAAGCGTACAAATAAATTAAACATTAGTCTTAATCATAATATGTTATTAAAATATGATTCTGAAGTGGACAAAAAAAAAAAAAAAAAACTCACAACGGAAGGACTGACAAAACAGGCAGAGAGAGAGAGAGGGAGAGGGAGAGAGAGAGAGAGAGAGAGAGAGAGAGAGAGAGAGAGAGAGAGAGAGAGAGAGAGAGAGGCGGGGGGGGGGGTGAGGGAGAGAGGAAGGCAAATCTATATACATGATGAAAATTGGGACTGGGGGATTACAACACAATCTGGTTTATGAAGGTTCTGTACATTATCCATGAGGCTTATACAGAATAATAATGTACAATGTTCTAGAAGGGTACAATCATAGTAAAAACAGTACAATGTACAAGATCCACATGTATTCACAGTATAATATGTGCCTATAAACATAATCTTATGTAAGAGACATTTTCTGATTAAATGCTTGTAATTATTTTTTGGCAGAGAGGTGTTCAACTGGATCTGGTCAAGGAGGAACAAAAGTGAACTTCATAAGGCTTAATTTCCCTACAAATATCAGGTGTCCCTGTGGCTCAGTGGTTAAAGCGCGAGTCATTAAGTGGAAAATCAGCATGTCCAGAGGGTCATGGGTTCGAATCCCAGCCATGGCTCGTCCCAAGATGGGAAAAAAAGGGGGCAGCAGAGGGACATCCGGAGTCATGAACCGGGTGTGGCCCAACCCCCCTAGAGTGTCAGGAGATAAGGGCCGAAACACTTGCTTGAAGGGGGCTTCTCTTCTGAGGACTCTCTGCTGCCACGCTCTCCACGAGTTTCTTTCTACTTTTGGGCAATAAACTCTTCATTTCTATAGTTGTATTATAGTTCATTAAGAAATACTTGTATCTAAAGTGTTTGAGCAATAAACTCTTCATTTCTATAGTTGTATTATAGTTCATTAAGAAATACTTGTATCTAAAGTGTTTGAGCAATAAACTCTTCATTTCTATAGTTGTATTATAGTTCATTAAGAAATACTTGTATCTAAAGTGTTTGAGCAATAAACTCTTCATTTCTGTAGTTGTATTATAGTTCATTAAGAAATACTTGTATCTAAAGTGTTTGAGCAATAAACTCTTCATTTCTGTAGTTGTATTATAGTTCATTAAGAAATACTTGTAGTGTGGGAGGGAGGGGTGCAATGAGCACTGAGAGATGAAGTATCAGTGAATAATATCATGATATAAAAGGCAGCTCAGTATGTATAGATGAAGTATCAGTGAATAATATCATGATATAAAAGGCAGGCTCAGTATGTATAGATGAAGTATCAGTGAATAATATCATGATATAAAAGACAGGCTCAGTATGTAGAGATGAAGTATCAGTGAATAATATCATGATAGAAAAGGCAGGCTCAGTATGTATAGATGAAGTATCAGTGAATAATATCATGATAGAAAAGGCAGGCTCAGTATGTATAGATGAAGTATCAGTGAATAATATCATGATATAAAAGGCAGCTCAGTATGTATAGATGAAGTATCAGTGAATAATATCATGATATAAAAGGCAGCTCAGTATGTATAGATGAAGTTTCAGTGAATAATATCATGATAGAAAAGGCAGCTCAGTATGTATAGATGAAGTATCAGTGAATAATATCATGATAGAAAAGGCAGGCTCAGTATGTAGAGATGAAGTGCCAGTGAATAATATCATGATGGAAAAGTCAGCTCAGTATGTATAGATGAAGTATCAGTGAATAATACCATGATAGAAAAGGCAGCTCAGTATGTATAGACCAAGTATCAGTGAATAATATCATGATAGAAAAGGCAGCTCAGTATGTATAGACGAAGTATCAGTGAATAATATCATGATATAAAAGGCAGACTCAGTATGTATAGATGAAGTATCAGTGAATAATATCATGATAGAAAAGGCAGCTCAGTATGTATAGATGAAGTATCAGTGAATAATATCATGATAGAAAAGGCAACTCAGTATGTATAGATGAAGTATCAGTGAATAATATCATGATAGAAAAGGCAGCTCACTATGTATAGATGAAGTATCAGTGAATAATATCATGATATAAAAGGCAGGTTCAGTATGTATAGATGAAGTATCAGTGAATAATATCATGATAGAAAAGGCAGCTCAGTATGTATAGATGAAGTTTCAGTGAATAATATCATGACATAAAAGGCAGGCTCAGTATGTATAGATGAAGTATCAGTGAATAATATCATGATAGAAAAGGCAGCTCAGTATGTATAGATGAAGTTTCAGTGAATAATATCATGATAGAAAAGACAGCTCAGTATGTATAGATGAAGGTTCAGTGAATAATATCATGATAGAAAAGGCAGCTCAGTATGTATAGATGAAGTATCAGTGAATAATATCATGATAGAAAAGGCAGGCTCAGTATGTATAGATGAAGTATCAGTGAATAATATCATGATAGAAAAGGCAGCTCAGTATGTATAGATGAAGTATCAGTGAATAATATCATGATAAAAAGGCAGCTCAGTATGTATAGATGAAGTATCAGTGAATAATATCATGATAGAAAAGGCAGGCTCAGTATGTATAGATGAAGTATCAGTGAATAATATCATGATAAAAAGGCAGCTCAGTATGTATAGATGAAGTATCAGTGAATAATATCATGATAAAAAGGCACTCAGTATGTATAGATGAAGTATCAGTGAATAATATCATGATAAAAAGGCAGCTCAGTATGTATAGATGAAGTATCAGTGAATAATATCATGATATAAAAGGCAGCTCAGTATGTATAGATGAAGTATCAGTGAATAATATCATGATAGAAAAGGCAGGCTCAGTATGTATAGATGAAGTATCAGTGAATAATATCATGATAGAAAAGGCAGGCTCAGTATGTATAGATGAAGTATCAGTGAATAATATCATGATAGAAAAGGCAGCTCAGTATGTATAGATGAAGTATCAGTGAATAATATCATGATATCAAAGGCAGCTCAGTATGTATAGATGAAGTATCAGTGAATAATATCATGATAATAAAGGCAGGCTCAGTATGTATAGATGAAGTATCAGTGAATAATATCATGATATAAAAGGCAGGCTCAGTATGTATGAGATTGAAGTATCAGTGAATAATATCATGATAGAAAAGGCAGCTCAGTATGTATAGATGAAGTATCAGTGAATATATCATGATAGAAAAGGCAGCTCAGTATGTATAGATGAAGTATCAGTGAATAATATCATGATAGAAAAGGCAGCTCAGCATGTATAGATGAAGTATCAGTGAATAATATCATGATAGAAAAGGCAGCTCAGTATGTATAGATGAAGTATCAGTGAATAATATCATGATAGAAAAGGCAGGCTCCGTATGTATAGATGAAGTATCAGTGAATAATATCATGATAAAAAGGCAGGCTCCGTATGTATAGATGAAGTATCAGTGAATAATATCATGATAGAAAAGGCAGGCTCAGTATGTATAGATGAAGTATCAGTGAATAATATCATGATAGAAAAGGCAGGCTCAGAATGTAGAGATGAAGTATCAGTGAATAATAGTCATGATAGAAAAGACAGGCTCAGTATGTATAGATGAGTATCAGTGAATAATATCATGATAGAAAAGGCAGCTCAGTATGTATAGATGAAGTATCAGTGAATAATATCATGATATAAAAGGCAGGCTCAGTATGTATAGATGAAGTATCAGTGAATAATATCATGATAGAAAAGGCAGGCTCAGTATGTATAGATGAAGTATCAGTGAGTAATATCATGATAGAAAAGGCAGGCTCAGTATGTATAGATGAAGTATCAGTGAATAATATCATGATATAAAAGGCAGGCTCAGTATGTATAGATGAAGTATCAGTGAATAATATCGATGATATAAAAGGCAGGCTCAGTATGTATAGATGAAGTATCAGTGAATAATATCATGATATAAAAGGCAGGCTCAGTATGTATAGATGAAGTATCAGTGAATAATATCATGATATAAAAGGCAGCTCAGTATGTATGGATGAAGTATCAGTGAATAATATCATGATATAAAAGACAGGCTCAGTATGTATAGATGAAGTATCAGTGAATAATATCATGATATAAAAGGCAGCTCAGTATGTATAGATGAAGTATCAGTGAATAATATCATGATATAAAAGGCAGCTCAGTATGTATAGATGAAGTATCAGTGAATAATATCATGATAGAAAAGGCAGGCTCAGTATGTATAGATGAAGTATCAGTGAATAATATCATGATAAATAGGCAGGCTCAGTATGTATAGATGAAGTATCAGTGAATAATATCATGATATAAAAGGCAGCTCAGTATGTATAGATGAAGTATCAGTGAATAATATCATGATATAAAAGACAGGCTCAGTATGTATAGATGAAGTATCAGTGAATAATATCATGATAGAAAAGGCAGGCTCAGTATGTATAGATGAAGTATCAGTGAATAATATCATGATAGAAAAGGCAGGCTCAGTATGTATAGATGAGTATCAGTGAATAATATCATGATAGAAAAGGCAGCTCAGTATGTATAGATGAAGTATCAGTGAATATATCATGATAGAAAAGGCAGGCTCAAGTATTAGTATAGATGGTAAAGTATCAGTGAATAATATCATGAAGAAAAGGCAGCTCAGTATGTATAGATGAAGTATCATTGAATAATATCATGATAGAAAAGGCAGCTCAGTATGTATAGATGAAGTATCAGTGAATAATATCATGATAGAAAAGGCAGGCTCAGTATGTATAGATGAAGTATCAGTGAATAATATCATGATAGAAAAGGCAGCTCAGTATGTATAGATGAAGTATCAGTGAATAATATCATGATAGAAAAGGCAGGCTCAGTATGTATAGATGAAGTATCAGTGAATAATATCATGATAGAAAAGGCAGGCTCAGTATGTATGATGAGAAGTATCAAGTGAAAGAAATATCATGATAGAAAAGGCAGGCTCAGTATGTAGAGATGAAGATCATGAAGAAATGCATGATAGAAAGAAGCTGATGGCAGCTCAGTATGTATAGATGAAGTATCTGTGAATAATATCATGATAGAAAAGGCAGGCTCAGTATGTATAGATGAAGTATCAGTGAATAATATCATGATAGAAAAGGCAGGCTCAGTATGTATAGATGAAGTATCAGTGAATAATATCATGATAGAAAAGGCAGGCTCAGTATGTATAGATGAAGTATCAGTGAATAATATCATGATATAAAAGACAGGGTCAGTATGTATAGATGAAGTATCAGTGAATAATATCATGATAGAAAAGGCAGGGTCAGTATGTATGGATGAAGTATCAGTGAATAATATCATGATATAAAAGGCAGCTCAGTATGTATAGATGAAGTATCAGTGAATAATATCATGATATAAAAGGCAGCTCAGTATGTATAGATGAAGTATCAGTGAATAATATCATGATAGAAAAGGCAGGCTCAGTATGTATAGATGAAGTATCAGTGAATAATATCATGATATAAAAGGCAGGCTCAGTATGTATAGATGAAGTATCAGTGAATAATATCATGATATAAAAGGCAGCTCAGTATGTATAGATGAAGTATCAGTGAATAATATCATGATATAAAAGGCAGGCTCAGTATGTATACATTCATCAATTCCAGTTATGGCTTATGGTTAAGTTGTCTCTGAATTAAATGGGAATAAACGTTTTCATTGATTATAGCCGCAAGACTTTGCCAGAAACGTTTAATTACTGCACATTGCCAAAGTATGTGCAATGCTATGTTTAAATGAGCAACAGACAGTACAGTACATCACTCACTGTTTGGAACACCAAGTACATCACTCACTGTTTGGAACACCCAGTACATCATTCACTGTTTGGAACACCAAGTACATCACTCACTGTTTGGAACACCCAGTACATCACTCACTGTTTGGAACACCAAGTACATCACTCACTGTTTGGAACACCCAGTACATCACTCACTGTTTGGAACACCCAGTACATCACTCACTGTTTGGAACACCAAGTACATCACTCACTGTTTGGAACACCCAGTACATCACTCACTGTTTGGAACACCAAGTACATCACTCACTGTTTGGAACACCCAGTACATCACTCACTGTTTGGAACACCAAGTACATCACTCACTGTTTGGAACACCAAGTACATCACTCACTGTTTGGAACACCCAGTACATCATTCACTGTTTGGAACACCCATTGTCTTCAGTGTAACATTCGTCCCAAGGCGTCTGTGGAGTATTTCTTAATGCAACCAATTCGATTTCAGAATTGTCAGAAATTTTACTTCAGTTAAAGATGCTTTTCAATCATTCTCAATATTCAGTTTTGTGTGCCAGTATGTCCAGCATTTTGAAAGAATACGGTCGTCCAGTAATATTTCATAGTACACATAATGAAATAAAAGTAACAGCGTTATGTTAACATCACTGTTCTGTTTGAATTGTTTCTAAGAAATGAAAAGACCATTTTCAAGCAAAAATAGGCAATACAGTTGATTCCTTCATTGATCCACGCTTTACCCAAAATAGCCCTTTTCCCAGCTGTATTCCGTCATAAAACACTGGCTCTGCAAGAAGTTCACCAGAATTCTTACAACTAACTCTATAAAAAAAAAAAATGTGTGAATTACAAAAAAATAGAAAGTATTTCTCTTCCAGACTTTTCGATATGACTAAGAAGTGGAAATTTGTCTGTTGCAATATTTTGCCATTTGTGACCTGTGGTGTGAATTTTCGGAACGAAGTTATTTTTAAGATGAAGCAAACATTTTCAGTTCTGGTTATCCAACACCACCATATCTGACGCTTTTGTGTCCAGATTCATTGTCAGTTTCTTCTCCGTATTTAAAAAAGATATGTAAAACCATTTCTGTAAGGTCTAGAAACCTGCGTTTGGTGGACTAAGTGATAAAAGCCACAGGTAAACGAGTTTTGTTAAAATAAATGATTTCAAAATCGCCACTCCACCTGCAGGAATCGGTTGTCTTCTCACCCAATCCTGTTTTACGTGTGCTGTCCTTTGTGAATAACTAATATTTGCACAGTTTTGTGAGTCATTTGTAAATCAAATGCTGAGGACTTTGAACCTTCGTGGGTTGACGAGTGATTTTTTTTTGACAAATCTTGAATTACCATAACTAAAAAAACATAGAAATAGACAAAGAAGAGGGTAATTTTCCTACATTTGACTAGCGTATGATGACTACATGTGACAGAGAAAGAAAGGCACAGAGTGGGTTGGGAAGGCAGAAGGCAGTGCTCATTTGGAAGAGTTCATTTTCACACACTGCACACTGACCACTTCTTTCCTTAGCAAGGCAGTGCTCATTTGGAAGAGTTCATTTCCACACACTGCACACTGACCACTTCTTTCCTTAGCAAGGCAGTGCTCATTTGGAAGAGTTCATTTCCATACACTGCACACTGACCACTTCTTTCCTTAGCAAGGCAGTGCTCATTTGGAAGAGTTCATTTCCATACACAGCACACTGACCACTTCTTTCCTTAGCAAGGCAGTGCTCATTTGGAAGAGTTCATTTCCACACACTGCACACTGACCACTTCTTTCCTTAGCAAGGCAGTGCTCATTTGGAAGAGTTCATTTCCACACACTGCACACTGACCACTTCTTTCCTTAGCAAGGCAGTGCTCATTTGGAAGAGTTCATTTCCACACACTGCACACTGACCACTTCTTTCCTTAGCAAGGCAGTGCTCATTTGGAAGAGTTCATTTCCACACACTGCACACTGACCACTTCTTTCCTTAGCAAGGCAGTGCTCATTTGGAAGAGTTCATTTCCACACACTGCACACTGACCACTTCTTTCCTTAGCAAGGCAGTGCTCATTTGGAAGAGTTCATTTCCACACACTGCACACTGACCACTTCTTTCCTTAGGTGCTGTCACCCCACTTCCACTCCCTGCCACTGCCCAGCCCTCATCCCTCCCCCCCCCCACCCCCCCACCCCCCTCCCTGCTCCTCCTCCACTGATTCCTCTTTCGCCCTAGGGCAGCATTGTGACATGTTGTGACCTTCATTAGTGCTGCTGTCTCTGTCTCTGCCAGTTATTGTGACATGGTGTGACCTTCATTAGTGCTGCTGTCTCTGTCTCTGCCAGTTATTGTGACATGGTGTGACCTTCATTAGTGCTGCTGTCTCTGTCTCTGCCAGTTATTGTGACATGGTGTGACCTTCATTAGTGCTGCTGTCTCTGTCTCTGCCAGTTATTGTGACATGTTGTGACCTTCATTAGTGCTGCTGTCTCTGCCAGTTATTGTGACATGGTGTGACCTTCATTAGTGCTGCTGTCTCTGTCTCTTTCAGTTATTGTGACATGGTGTGACCTTCATTAGTGCTGCTGTCTCTGTCTCTGCCAGTTATTGTGACATGGTGTGACCTTCATTAGTGATGATGTCTCTGTCTCTGCCAGTTATTGTGACATGGTGTGACCTTCATTAGTGCTGCTGTCTCTGTCTCTGCCAGTTATTGTGACATGGTGTGACCTTCATTAGTGATGTTGTCTCTGTCTCTGCCAGTTATTGTGACATGGTCTGACCTTCATTAGTGATGTTGTCTCTGTCTCTGCCAGTTACTGTGACATGGTCTGACCTCCATTAGTGATGCTGTCACTGTCTCTGCCAGTTATGCAATTACCACACTTGGTAATCTCAAGGTGAAAAGTGCGTCCCGGAGATCTATTATCTCAAAGACAGTGTGCTCACCGTTCCTATTTTTAAGCCTACAGGTCACGTTCACATTGAAAACGTGCATCATCAGTATGACATAACATAGTTATGTAATATGCACGATCCTTTACCATAATCATATGGTCCATCTTACCTCTGTACGTAGTGATGCATTAATTCATATTGTCATCATTACCTGGTAGAAATGGCATTAAACGGTCTGATGTAGACAAAATATTGCTCGATATTTGTTACAGCTTTTTGCGTATAATATCAGTTAACATGTCTTTTATCACATTCTGATGCAGTGGTTGTAAGTGATCATAACATATGAGAAAATGGCAATGATGTAATATTGGCTTATTGCATAAATTGTTAATAACAGATTTACCGCCTTTAAGATTCAGTGACATCTTCATGCATGGAATAAATGACAAAGTCAACAATATTATCATTCTCTCAAGTTTGATTACGTTCGCACTCTTGCTTACAGAGAAAAATACTGACTGTGTCTGTGTGGATGTTTTTCCGCACAAAAAGATCATTCGTTCATCTGCCTCTTTACACACACACTCTCTCTCCTCTCTCTCTCTCTCTCTCTCTCTCTCTCTCTCTCTCTCTCTCCTCTCTCTCTCTCTCTCTCTCTCTCTCTCTCTCAGTTAAAAGATATATAGGAAAAAAAAAACTTTAACAGTTGATTCCTAAATCAATTAAAGACTCAGTGAATAGAAATAAAATACTGCACGAGTACAAGCCGGTGTTAGACGGAAATCTTGGACGTGTCATTTGAAGCACAGCAATAATGGGTTAAGCTATTTGACATGTTTTACATTGATGATATCGCTTAACTGCATTTCGTTATTTGATGTATTGTGTGTATTCAAGTCTATTTGACTCTTGTTTCCCCGTTTGTACTTGTACTTTACATGTATTTTCTTTCTCTCCCCCCCCCCCTCCCTATCCCGCCCACACCCCATACCCCCGCTTCCGCTCGCTCTCTCTCTCTCTCTCTCTCTCTCTCTCTCTCTCTCTTCTCTCTCTTCTTCTCTCTCTCTCTCTCTCCCTCTCTCTCTCTCTCTCTCTCCGCTTCTCTCCACACTCCCCCCCCCCCCCCATTTCTCTCTTCACCCCGCTGCTTACTATGTATGTATGTGTGTTGTTTGTTTGCGAAAGTGTATAAGTGTTTGGGTGGGTGTTTGGGGAGGGCGTTTTCTGGGTGGGGATTGTTAAAATGGAAGTGTGTTACGTTTCTTTGATGTTATTTCCATTCTGTGTATTTTCAGACTTTTTTGTGTGTTCAATCTTTTGTTTGTTTGTTGGGTTTCTTTTTTTTTTTTTTCTTTTTTTTTTGCCGTTTGTTCATTTTTCATTTCGCAATTTTTTTTTGTTCCCCTCTTGGGCGAGGGCTGGATGTAAAAAAGCATGAACTTGCTTATCTATTACCCTCGATAATAAAGAATTTGTCTTGTCTTCTCTCTCTCTCCTCTCTCTCTCTCTCTCTCTCTCTCTCTCCTCTCTCTCTCTCTCTCTCTCTCTCTCTACATGTGAGATCTACATGCGACCTCTTTGCAGATGACACCACAATTCACACCAGCCATAATGATCCTTCCAGTCTTTCAAAACATTTGCAAGAGAGTACCAAAGACCTTGTAAAATGGACCGAACTAAATCACATGTCACTTCACCCTAAAAAAAACCAAAAACTGATGTACATTACAACTAGGCAAAAAAGACAAAATCTCACCAATGATTTCCCTCCTATACACCTCAATAATGTACTTGTGGAACAAGTCACTCATCATAAAGTATTAGGACTAATAATTGACAATAGTCTCAGCTGGAATCCCCACATAACTTTACTATGCAAAAGACTTTCCCAGAAAGTCTATCAGCTCACCAAAATCAAACACTTTCTTGACCTTCATTCACGAAAACTTTTTTTCCATGCTCATATTCAGTCTTATGTTGATTATGCATCGACTATATGGGATTCTGCAAGTGCAAACACACTAAAACCATTGTTCAGCCTACATAAACGAGCGCTCAAATTAATCCTTCTGAAGAAAACAAGCCTCGAAAGCTCTGATTATAAACATCTTCACATTCTTCCATTCAGCCAGAGACTCAAATACAACAAAGGGCTAATGATGCTCAAGATTCTGACCGGGAATGCTCCAACAACTTTAATGAGACGATTCTCAAAAGTCTCGTCGAGTAACTCCCACAAACTCCATATCCCAATCCCCAGAATTGACCTATTTAAATCAAGTCTAACGTACTCGGGAACCTCTTTGTGGAACTCCCTTCCAGAATCCATCAAACAAATCCATTGTACCACAACTTTCAAAAACACTTACCTTACACACCTTCTGCGGTAAAAAAAAAAAAAAAAAAAAAAAAAAAACCCATAAGTAATACCAATAAGTGATCTCAAAAGCATAAATCATCCCATTTTCATGTACTTAACCAATTTGTTTTTCTTATTTTTTTTCTTTTTTTTTCATGTATCAAGTATTTTGATATATATATATATATATATATATATATATATATATATATATATATATATATATCAAATGACCAGAACAATCAAGCAAGTTGTCATCTCACGACGTTTCGGCACTTGGCCTTCTTCAGGACACGCTTTATTACTGCACTGACTCACAAACAATGCCTTTTCCTCCACCAATCCTCAAGAACAAAGCTCACGTGCCGGTCAAAATTCAAAGTGTTTAGAACAATGTTCACAAAATTTTCTCTAATTGAATCTCCATATTCTCTCACATGTTCTAACCCAACTCACCAACAGTCCCCAGCTGTTAGCCTACTCCCCATCCCCCTTCTCACTCTCTCTCTCTATCTCCCCACTCTCTCTCTCTCTCTCTCTCTCTCTCTCTCTCTCTCTCTCTCTCTCTCTCTCTCTCTCTCTCTCTCTCCAGCAAGGTGTAATTACATAAATATAAGTACAACAACTATTATATATACACGCACACATACGCACACGCACACATACACACACACACACACACACACACACACACACACACGCACGCACGCACGCACGCACGCACACACACACACACACACACACACGTATACAAAAAGATTCACATGAAAAGGCACAGATGAAACAAGCATATATAAAGGCATATTAGTGAAGCAACCTCTTTCTCATATCTAAAGATTACTACCCTCCCCCCACATACTCCCTATCCCTCCACCCCCCCCCCCCCCCCCCCCCCCAGAGAACTATAAAATCTTCGTTCTAGCTCACCCGCCCTCAACCAGTTTCGGGCGGTTGCCCTAGAACGAAGATTTTATAGTTCTCTGCTAAGTAAGACTTAAAAAAAACACTTTACAAACATACATAATGTGTAGGATTATCTGTTTTTAACACTAATTTAGAAAACTTTTGAGACTTCAGTTTTTGCTTAATCCTTCGTTTTTCTTGATCGTTTTCAATAACATCATTTTCACGCATACATTCATCAAATGTGAAATAAATTTCTGCAAAACTCTTCACATCTGGCCGCATTACCGATCACCTCTGGGTCTTACTTGAGACCCTATGGCGCCCTTGGGCCCCAAGTCAGACCCAGAGGGTCACGTATAACACGGCCAGATGTGAAGAGTTTTGAGGATATGCCTCTCATACTTGTTTGCCTGCTTTCTATTTGTCTAATTTGGGCAATCCCCTCACCCCCATTTTAGTGGTCCTTCCCATAGCCGCACCAGGGCGACCATTTTAGGTTTACGGGCGTTTATAGCCGCGCCAGTGACCATATTTTGGGTTTACGGGCGTTCATAGCCGCGCCAGTGACCCAATACGAAAGTGGGAAGGATCACTTGAGGGCAGGGAAGAGGGCAAATTTAGACTTTTCAATGCCATGACAACCAAGTATTTAAAACTACCGCAGGCATATCCTCAATGTTGTTATCTTCAAGTTTATATATACTGTACACAAACAAACGCTTTACAATTACATGGTGTCTACTTGCCTAGAGTAAAGTTGTTTTTTATTTTGTTAAAACAACACCAAAAGCTAAATAACAAAGTGTATCTTACATTACTTTTTAGCCACTACTTTTTAATAAATATTTGTTTTAAATGCTTTTAGATTTAAATGCAGATTTTAATACATAAAATTGGAAAAAGATTATTTGGGGTGGGGAATTTAGCCGCCTAAATTTATACAATGCTGCGTGACGGCTAACGCCTGCACTAAACGACGCCAGTGGGGAATTTAGCCGCCTAAATTTATACAATGCCGCGTGACGACCTGCAGTAAACGACGCCCTTACTCCGTTATGTGTAACTTGACACAAACCAGCAAACAGTGCGACGCTTCGACTCGGCAATTATGCAGTTGAGTAAGCCATGGCCAGACATGTCTGACCTAGAGTACTACATAAAGGCAGCAAACCCTTCAGAAGTGAAGAGGAGTTGTCTCCCCGGAAAAGAATGTAACAATTAATTGTGTTTTATGAAAAAAATCGTCATTAAGTCGTTCTAGGTTCTTATTCAAGTTGGCATCACGTTCTTATTCAAGTTCTTATTTAAGTTCTTAACAAGTTTTTATTCAAGTTCTTATTTAAGTTCTTAACAAGTCAACATCAAGTTCTTAACAAGTCATCATCAAGTTCTTAACAAGTTCTTATTCAAGTACTTATTGAAGTACTTATTGAAGTACTTATTCAAGTTCTTAATAAGTCGTCATCAAGTCGTCATTAAGTTCTTATCAAGTCGTCATTAAGTTCTTATCAAGTCGTCATGAAGTCGTCATCAAGTCGTTATCAAGTTCTTATTCAAGTCACTTATAATTATTTATTAAGTTCTTGAAATATTACTGCATATCAAATGGATCAAAATGAGATTTTGTTGTTGGCAGTTCTGGTATTCTTTTTTGTTCAGATTTTGTATTTAGTGGCTGTGATTTTTTGGGCTGCTTTGGTTTTTGCTGTTTTTCTTTATATGTTTTATAAACGTAATAACCACCCCACCAACAGCAATGGCGCCAAAAATGCCAACTCTTTTAATCCAAATAATCCATGATGATGTTGCGGGACTTGAAACAACTTGTTCTTGTTGTGGCTCTGGCACAACTGGTGTTTTTTCATTATGAGTTATATGTTGTAACGTTAATTTTCTTTTTTTGTTCCACTCTGCTAATTTTTTCCCTGCTTCAACGCGCCCAGGATTCTTTTCACGGGTCACTTTCTCCATCAACGTTTTCTGCTCGGTCATTTTTAAGGGAAATAAAATCTATATGATTAAACGTAATTAACCCCATAATTACTGGCGACAATAATGTTCCAAATCTGTAATATAGATCACATCCTAGAGACTCTAATGACTTTGTTAAAACTGGATCCTGCGTTAAATCATACATAAAATCTTGTTCAGAATCAATGGGCGCAAATCTACTAACGAGTTTAGTGTACAAACTAAGAACAGTTTGTCCGACACTTTTGACCATTCTTGACCCCAGTTGCGCTTCATACCTGTTGTGATACTTTTCAATGTCTTGCGGCGACATCTGTTGAATCTGTTCTATGCTGAATTCATTTCCGAGGTACTGTTTTGTTTTTCCACACGCCGCCAAAGAATACAGCCTTTCCTTTTGGCGCATAATAGCTTGGTCATCAACTTGATTATTTGTAATCATAAGTTCAGGAAGTAAATCATCGCAGTTCATGTTTTATTAATAATAAATATTATTTTATTTTTAAAAAATGAGCACCGAAAAAACTGTTGCCAACCTCGTATACCATTCTGCTGTTATTGGAGGTCTAAGTGTAGGATACACAATGCTTGGTAAAAGCTTGTTAAGAATAAAACCAGCAGATCTTGGCAAGCTAGATTTTGAAGACTCAGCAAAGTTGATTGCTGTCATTACAGCTTCGTTTGCTACGAAAGACTTTCTAGTTAAGCAAGGAATAATTCCAGAAAATATAAATATGTAAAAAAAATACATTTATAAAAATGGCTTCACTCGTAATGATGATAGGCGGCGCAGTGGTCAACGCGCTTGCTTTCAGCGGAAGTAATTACGCGTTTAGTAAACTACAAAATAACGATGAGAGAAAAAGACATAACAGAGCTATGGAGCAACTAGCCGCTGCACAAGACACCTATGAAAAGCAAAGAATGGAGCAGTTAGATTTTATTAACGACAGACTTAAACAACAGGGACATGCAGCTTACACATTTAAAGATGTTGATCAGGCAATAAAAAAATATTATCTAGTAACAGGCAAACAAGTTGAAACATTGCCCCCACCAAAATTTAGCGATTACTATCAACCATCAGAAAAACAAAAGATGCAAGAAATATTGTTTATTGTCTTTGGCATGACCGTTGTGTATTTTGTTGCACATAATATTGGCTGAATAAAAAATGAACAAGATCTATTATTCGCCAAAAGGATATTGGAAGGGAATCACTGCAATTAAAAAGCTAAGCCAAGCAGCGGGAGTTAGTGAACAAACAGCAAAAGAATGGTTATCTAAACAAGCGATTTGGCAAATTTATTTACCTGCGCCTAAACGAATACAGAGACCACACTTTGTGAATATAACTCCAAACGACACCCATCAAATGGACCTTCTATATTTACCCCATGATACGATTAGACGAAAAAGATTTAAGTACGCACTTACAGTCATTGATATAGCTTCAAGATACAAAGATGCGGAACCATTAACACAAAAGAGTGCTTCTGCTGTTGCTGTTGCTATACAGCTGATATACCAACGAGGACCCTTAACTTATCCTCGCATGATTCAAGTCGATGACGGAAAAGAATTTAAAGGTCAAGTGAATCAATTATTGTTAAAACATAGAGTTACCATTAAAAGAGGTATTCCAGGAGTTCACAGATCACAGGCTTTGGTTGAAAACTTTAACAAACAGTTATCTGAAAGACTTTTCTCCTACCAGTATCACAGAGAGCTGATTGACAATTCTCGCAACACAGAATGGGTAAAAAGACTGCCCTCAGTTTTGCGCGCAATGAATAATGAAGAATTTAAAGGGCTAAAACCAGTACAAGCAATCAAAACCAAACGAATAAATGTTGTTGAAGAGTCTTCATCCAGCAAACTATTACCATTTGGTTTAAAAGTGAGATACCTTTATTTACCGGGAGAAGCAGAAGGGGACACTCGCATCAGGGCAACAGATCCAGTTTGGAGTGTTGATCCACATGAAATAAAACGAATTGTAAAAATGAATCCGCCTGTGTATTATTTACGAGAAACTGACACAACAAAACGACCAGCCCCCCGAAGATCTTTTGTGAAGGAAGAACTGCAGATAATCCCGCCAGACACAGTTCCAGTCGCTTAGTTAATTTAGGCAAATACATTTGAGTTTAAAATGGAAGCTCAAAAGAAAAATTCAAAATTAATACGTCAATTATCTGCTTATAATATTCTTATCAAAAAAATATTTAAAAACATTGACAATCTTATGCCAGACAATCGCTTACTACCCCAATCCCTAGATTCTGATATTTTGATATGGAAAAATCAAAATCTTGAAATGATAAAAAAAATTGAAGCACATTTAGCAGTAATGAATAATAATGATTTGGCTATACTGGATAATGATATAGTTGAGCTTCTGATAACACTTGACCAAACAGAAACTCCATGAAGACATATGATTATACTATTCTCCAGTGCCCAATTGCATATGAATACTCTGGATTAACAAATACTCTTTTCGTGTTAGTGCTGTCAAGAGACCGTTTTGTTACAACTGTTGTGTTAATCTCATGCAGATTAGATTGTAGTTTGTAATTGTCATGATGAAAAGTCTTTTTTTTGAACAATGCTTCTTTGTAATTGTCATGTGATATGTTTGACAGCACAACACTGCGAGATATTCCCTTTGCTTTTTTAATGGTACTTGTTTGACAAGCAAGACTGTACATTTTCGACCTTAAACCAATAAACTCCTTGATCACACCTCCAGATAATTCATCCTTCATCTTACCTAAAACCTTCTTATTAATAACTGAATGCAAAGGTGAATCTTTAGGGTAATCAGATGTGTCGTACCATCCGGCATGCCCTTTTGCTACTTCTAATTCCATGTCTTTGTAAAAATCTTCAGTAGGGATGTCGATTACAAAGGAATCTGTATCTGTGTACAGAACTCTGGACTCTGGATACAAGGGTTTAAAGTAGTCGTAAAGAAATTCTAACATCAAAAGCTTCGACAGCTCTAAAACAGTAAACCCAATAAAAACAGGTTTGTCCAATTTGACTTTCTTTTTTTTCATCATTATACCAAAAAGCTGATCATGAAATTTTCTAAAGTCTTGATAATTTGGTTTTGAAGTCAACTTAATTGCATCGTTTTCTCTAGTGACCAATCTGACATCTTTGCGCTTGTGCGGATTTTCTATAGTCTTTCCAAAACAGCTGTTGTTCATCAACTTGAAAAAGTCTTTTTCTGATGCATCTGCGGATTTAGTTCTGAGATCAGTGTTCTTCATGATGTATGGTTTCATGAACTGTTCTTGATCAAATGCAATTATACGATGAACTGCTGTTAACTTTAAACCATGTCTTAAATAAAATTGGAGAAGTCTGTAATGACAGACATAATTTTTTTTGTCACGAAGATTAGGCACAAGTTTAGGCGGTTCTGTCATTGACACTTTTAGGGTTTCTGCCGCTAATGGATAGTCATTATGGTAATCATGGAGTTCATGAGGATATTCTAAATCAACTTCAAGAATAAAGCCTTGTGGTTGATCAGCTTCTAGACTCTGAAGCCATTTTAAAAACTTTTGAATGTCTCTTACACCTCCTGTGTACATTTTAAAGTTACGTAATGGAAGTGATTGACTCATAGCCCAACCATACAGATTGTTTGCATCTAAATACATGAGATAGTTAGACCTTTTACTTGGGTCATAGTTGTCTAAATACTTGTTGTTTGCTTTACAGTAATGGTGAGACGCCATACTAATTCCGCCACGCAATCCGTTTTCAATCATCTGAAGCATTGGCAGGTCAGACAACAGGTCAATCTGTACACCAGTAAATTTTAAGAATGCATCCCAACTCATCCAGGCGCAGAAATATAATGCGCAGGATCTAGACTATAATGTTTCATGCAGGTCTTTCTGTAATTTTCAAAGATATCCGCCAACAAACAGGTATCCGCCATTAAATAGGAATCATGATAGTCTCCCATTGTTTTACACTCTAATTTCTGCCACGCTTCTTGAGCATGCTGGTAATCGCAGTCGCTAATGTCTTTTCCTCTAAGACTAGAAAAGAACGCACCTTTAGGCGGAAGGGCTGGCTCTTCAAACCTTTCCCAACTGTTCATGTACTCATAAGGGTAAACGCCCTTTCTAACGAGTGTTGGGTCAAAATATTCTTCCGTTATTGGGCAGGACTTTAAAGATCCTGCTAGTGATTCTAAACTCCCCATCAGGTGTTGCATAGAGTCATAAAAAGATAAATTATTTAAAGTAAAACACATGTACTTTTCTGATGACTGCGCAATGCATGACACCCTAAAGGCGCTAGTTACTGCTTGCAATATAAGATGAGAGTCGTAACCTCGCAAGTTATGAAAGAATATAGGAAGTCTCCAAGTCCTAGGATCAAACTTTAGTTGAAGATTGCAATTGTTATGCGCTGCTCCTCTAAACTTTCCGCTAATGTGATCATGGTCTCTTACTGTTGGATTTAAACTTTTAGGTGTTAGCTCTAAACCACAAATCCAACAGTGAGTGGCTGAGTCATAGCGATCTTGATCTTCAGGGGTCATCTTAAGATCGGATAGGACTAGATTATTAGAACAGACATTACGAACTTCTTGCATGCGTTTTAAGAAATATTTTGCAGCATGATCCCCTCTATATAATTCTGGCTTTGAATGTTCACCATCTGACCTGACAACAATGAAGGCAAATGAACAAATCTGGTGGTTATTCATTATAACTGTTTTTGGTAAATGTTTTGGAGCAGGTCCTTCATAAGGAACAATAAGCGATTCAAAGTCTGCGTAAACAACGTATGGAGACCTCTGGAGTTTTTTGTAATTCTTAAAACTAACCTTACTGCCTTCTCTTGGCATAATTAGTTCTGTATTGCAGTCAACTGGACTGAGACAATGTTTTACATGTTCGCTCGCAGCTTGAACGGACGGAATTCTTGTTAAACATTTTCTACAAAATTCTTGTTTGCCATGATCTGTTGTAGTATGCGCCAATAATCTACTCATTGTTCGTATCAATGTGTAGTGCGGTAGCCCTGCCAGTGAAGACATCAGGAGTAAGTCTACATGATTTTTGTCTGGTTCACCAATCGACGGACTATTCTTAGACACTCTGATAGGCACCAAATTTGTTTCCTCAGACCATGTGTATACGTTAACAGTTATTGGGTGATTCTGTTCTTCAAACTGATCAATTTTGTCTAAGCTAACAGGAAAGGATATTCCACTGAAATTAAGATCATTGATGTAAGGTTGATAGTTAGATACTCTCTCTGCGTTTTTGCGGAGTACATGCAGCCTTGCAAGAACACACCACATAAAACATTTGTTGTCTGAATTCTTTATGTTCAAAACTGCTCTCTTTGCAACTAATGTTGGAGGCAGTGGAATGTAAGACTTGCCTACAATTGGCTCATACTTAGCCTGTCTTAATCTGATGTCTAGGACTTCACCCTCTGACCAACCAGAGCCTCTCATTTTAGCTGCTTCAGAGGCTTCATTAAACTGTGTAAGAAGTTGATCTGCCCAACCGGGTGTTAAGTCATTATAAGAAAGAATAGTCTGCTGTTTAGTTGAGACCCAGACTTCTAGATTTTCTTCGTTTATTGTTATATAGTCGATTAAAACAACTAACCTTACTTTAAACCGGAGGGTTTATTGTTAGTTTACTTGGAACTTGAGAAATAGCATGTACAACGCTTGCCTGTACGTTTGTTGGATCAATAACTTCTAAAACGACCTCATTTAAAGCTTTTGACAAACGCTCTTCCTCTTCCATTGCATCTAACCAAGAGTCAAAACTGTCATATATCTTATCCATGTTGAGCTTCTTTTCTAACTCAAAATATTTATTTAAATTAATTAATCAATATCAGAGGTCTTTTTGTGCTTAGACTCATAAACTAAAGTATAAACGCCCTTTGGTGTTGTTAATGTGAGCTGTTTAGAACAGAGTTTAATGTTTCGTTTACTTTTTTTAAACATTCCTTTTTTATCTGATCGGTGTCTGGTTGTTGAGAAAAAGTTGCCCTTGCCTTTCTTTGAAGATCAAACTTTTGTCTTTTGTAGTCCTCAAAATCAGCCTGTAGGCGACTAAATTCTTCATCCGTGATGTTTGAGTCAACTAGTGCTTTATCAATTATCAGTTTGAAGGAACTAAGTTTAGCTGTTATTAGTTGAACCATAGCTGTGTGCTTTTGGAGTTTAGCTTTTATTTTTTTGCTGACAGCACTTACAGCCAATGAACACAGGCCAAGAGTTAAAGACAAACCACCTAGAGGTAAAGCTGCCGGCGCACCTACGCCTGTTGCTAAGAGACCTACACTTGTTCCTGCTGATAGAGCACTAGTGATCGATGCTCCAGTATTAACATATGTAACAGCATTAAAGACAGCAGAACACCTTCGTTTGGTTTTACTGTATTTTGAAAGGTCCTGCTCTAGTTGGGTTTGCATTTGTGTTATGTTTGTTAATCTGAAAGTTTTTATGTCAGAGTTGCCTACTATCTCTTCTTTGGGCACTTTTGGATAAACCTGAACAGACATGCTTTTTTTAAAAAATAAAAATAATTTAGTATTGGATATCTTTTAATCTGTTATCTTGAATATTCAGCTGCGCATCATATATTAAAAACAAATGTACATTAAGTGGTTTATCACTCTCTTTTTCTTTATCAATTTGAATGTTTATTACGTCTTTAACTGTTCTCCCACTCCCATGCAACTGATTATCCTCTGTTGACCTTAGGTCAATCCATAAACCGTATTTCGTTGTTAAATATTCATCAAGTCTAACACTGTGAAGATGTAGATCTTTAGACACAAGGTCTACTGTTGGACTTCTAGACCTCCCGCCTCCAAACAATTTTCTTATTTCATCAAAATGATGATAAGGTTTAAGCCCACTACCGTAGACTTGGTTAGGACTACCCTCAATTGAACATTGTACTTTCGTTATTTTAGGATTGATAAACTTTTCACTTTGTCTTTTGAATGGTTCTTCATCTTCACACAGCAATAAAATACCTTTAAGGGATCTTGCTGTGGCACTAAAACTAAAGTTCCATATAGTGTCTGCCCTGCTTTTAGGATATTTAGTATGATGAATCACTCTTTCGTAATATATTGCTAATTTTGACTGATATTGTTGCTCAATCAGCCTTGCTAAGTTAGGGTTGCTAACAATGTCAAACTCTAACGAGATGTCAGAAATGCTGTACTTTGCATCGGCGGTTGTAGATTTAATGACACGTTTGTATTCATTAAAAGTTAGTTCATATGACAATCTGTCTTTTAATGCTCCTTGAAAGTATGGCGCATGCGCTTTTAACAACTCAAAATCTAAGGGTATAGAAAAGCGATTTCCATAAGCAAAACTTACAGCTTCAGCCTTGTTACTGTCTTTAGCATCTTCGGCGTCTATTCTGTGTTTTAGTGCTTCGTTATTTTCGATTCCTTGAAACGCGAGGTCAGCCCTTTCATTCGCGGTTAGCCATAGATCACAATAGATTAAAAATATGTCTGCATTGTGTAAAGAATATATTTCTTGCCCCTCAAGTTTTATAGAAATTTTCTTAACGATTGCCCGTCCCAGATTCTGAACTACTGTCCTGTTTGCGTCTGTTGCTGATTCGAGTTCTATTTTGAAAGTAAGACGTGCAGATCCCGGCACAATCACTTCATCTGCTCCTAGGTCTGGAAATTTAACAGTAAGAATTTGATCTGAATCAATAGTAGATGGATTATTTGGAACAATAATATTCTGTTTATTTCCCTTCACGCCAAAGGGCTCTTTCAGTCTTCTATGCGGGTCAAGAATTGAGCCATATGCTTGTGACATTTTTTTTTATAAAACAAAATAAAAAGTTAATTATTTTTAAAACATGGCAGGCATTGAAGATTATGATGTTTTTGATCCTGGAGACGACATGAGTGAAATGACACCTTTGACACATCCATTACAATCATTGCGGCGTGAATTAACAGAAAGTAAGGTCAAATCATTTTATCAAAGTTTAGGTCAAGAACCTCCCGAATTTATAGACCCTAATGATTTTGAAACAAAAGATGACCATTTGTTTGTGAGAAACGACGAAGGACAACTTGTTCAGCTTACAACTAAACCAGACTCATCAAAGTTTTTAAAAAAGAGTACAATTAGACAAAGGCTCAGTGTGAGCGAACAAAATCGCCTTGGCATTACTAAACCAAAATTAGATAGGGAAGCAGTTGCTAAACTTCAAAACACACTACAAGAACTCCCAACAGATAACCAAATACAAAACATGGAACTTAAAGATTTAAGCCCAACAGCAGACGAAATAATACAAGCAGAAACCAGTTTTTTCAGAAGAAACAGCATTAAAAACTATGCACGATCCGCCGCTACCTATGAGAGAAATAACGGCCCTTGATCATGCTTTAAGAAGCATCAGGGGTGAGTTAACAAACAATTTAGCAAAAACTGGGTGAACTAGATGAGCATATAAAAAGAGAAAAAGAAAAACTAGTTGAGGCTGATGACCACAACTTAGGACCTGGTGTTAAAGAAAGAATAACACAAAGACTAAAAGATCTTGAACAAGAGAGATCAGCAAGACTAGAAGTGTTGTCTACTAACCGAGAACAATTACGAACTCAAGTGAGCAGAATAAGAGAAACTATCCAAAGAATTTTATATGAAGACACAACGCTAGCAGAACGAATACGAACACTGTTTAGAGAGCAAGGTGTCACATTAGCAAGTGTTATAACAGCCTTAGGATTTGCAATAAGTACACTGGTGATGGCTCTTACAGGCGGCGGTGGTGGGGGAGCAGTGCCACCAGGACCACCATCAGATAAATCATGGGTAAAAAAACAACTTGATCATCTTGGAAGTTTATTAAAAAAATTAGCCAGTAAAGCAATAGACTCTTTGCCTGGTATAATAGGGGGGATCGTTAGCTGGCTTTTGTCTGCCGCAAGTAAAGTAGTTGGCTTTATGGCTGAGCACTTATGGACATTAGTTGTCTTAATAGTTGGGTTACTTTATAGTAAGATAAAGACCAAGTAATCCTAGGGCAGTTAATCCAATAACAAGTGCCGTCTTTTCATATTCATGGTCATTATTTTTTGAGGCCACGGGATTGGATGGGGTTTTGAGGGGGTCTCGGGATTGGATGGGGTTTAGAGGGGGCTCGGGGATTGGTGGGGCTTCTTTTTTTATTGCTATTGCTGGCTTAGAATTTATGTCGTTTTTTCCGACCTTCTCTTCTTTACCAGCCACAAGGATTTCATTATTATAGTTTATTATTGTTCCTATCTGAAGTCTGAGGTCAGAAGGCAGCATGTATAAACCAGTGCCAACAGCAAAGTCTACTTTCGATCTTGCGTATTGCAAAACATTTTGGTACCTTTTAATACTTGAAGGCAAATCAATTGCAGAATTAATAGAATCCTCTAAATTTGCCAAGTACTGTTTTTGTGCATCAAAGCCAGTAGAAGGATCAGTTATGTTCGATCTTGCTTGTGCTTGTGAACCTAGCAAACACCAAACATAAGTACGAATGGAGTCGTTTATTCGTTCTATTCCCGCTCTAGTTAGACCATTAGAAGTATCCAAAATAAATGTTGTCCATGCTGTTTTATGCTCTTGCTCTATGGACCCGAGGTGAACAGTTGTGCCTGAAGAGAAAGATGTGTAAGGAGGATTCCAATCATAGTTATACTTTCTGTGCACGCCCCAAAAATAAAGGGTGCCTAAACCATGATTAATATCCAACTTTTGTCTAAAGTCTGTCTTTGGGTCAATATCAAATTCGTTACAGATCCTTTCAAAAGCCTTGTAATCTATTCTGTTGCTGAATGGATTAAACGTTTTGTCATTTGGTAATGGCGCTTGCAGTTCAGATAAAATACGTCTGAAGGTGTAATAAAAATGAAATCTATACACTGACCTCACCAAAGGAACAGGATGATTTAAATGATCAGCATACGACACTCCACACCCAGTTGAAGCACAAAACACAGCAAAGTTTAACTGGTTCTGATAAAACTGCATCGGATGACTGAACCACACTTTCGGGATGTAGTCGTTTTTAATAGGAGGGTTAAGATATCTGTTCAATGGAGTACTAACCTTTACTTGAAAGGCGTCAGTCTGAGTCACAGAAATGTCGAGGGTATCAGTTGTTATATCTTTAGGACTGTAGTGCGGCCCGACAGAATATTTTGCATTAGTATATTTGAATGCACTCATTTTTAAATTTGTTTTAAAAATGTTTGTAACAATAACAACTCAAGACAGTCCTTCGTTTTTAGAATATGCTATTGATAATAACTGCGGAACCCAAAGGGTCGCACTCCATGAAATTTTTTACAAAGTCGTATGGTTTAATATAACTGAATCCAAGGAGAATAATAAGATTAAAAAATTTGACAATAGAGGAAACTTAGTTAGCCAGTTAACCATACCTGATGGTTATTACGGGTTTTGCTCGCTAAAAGAAGCAATGAGTAACTTCGACATTACTCTCAAACTTAACAATGCAAATTTGAAAATAATGTTGACATTCAAACCTGAAGAAGAAGTAGACCATTACCTTTTTGATGTAGAGCTAGCTAAAATGTTAGGCTTTGCAACTGACAATCATAGTTTTATAGTTACATCAGACGAAACTACTTATGAGGGAGAATATCCGCTCGATCTTGCATTACATTCATTACTCTATGTTCATTTGGACGAGCTGAGCACTGATGAAAACTTATATGATGGAAGGCCCTCAACTGTTTTAAGAGCTCTTCCATCAGGGAAAGCTGCATATTGCGATTATGAAATTATACAATTCCCTAATTTACAGTTTAAAAGATTAGCTTGTGGGAGGGTCAGATCATTTAATATAAAGATCACAGATAAAACAGGGAAAGTCGTGAAATGTGATAACCTGCACATTGTTTTAGAAATAAAATAATAAGGTGTACTAAAAAATAATGTCTCGTGGGCCAGAAGAATCAGGAGTTACATTAGCGCCTGAGAGGTGTGTAACTTTAGAATTAAAAGACCTTGCAGACGTTGAGGACTTTGAACAAAACGGTGAGATAGGCACTTTGTATGGTTTTGAGTACACTAAAGATGGTTATTATAAGCGCAAAGAGGTTGACGACAACAAAAGGTTTCCTAAACTAGAACAACTACGCAATCTAGAAGCAAATAATGCGGGTCAGTATAAACATAAAATAGTTCGAAAAACTGACAACAAATGGCACTTAGAACCATATTTAGAATGGGACATAAAATTTGAATTCGTAAGCCCATTTACATTTTTTGACCGTCAAAAAAGTTTCAGAAAAGCATTGAACTCTGGCCCTTTACATGTAAGTCTTATGCCAGAGGACAACAGTCGGAAAGAGATCGAAATAAAGAAGTTTGGGAGCAAACAGTACATCCTCCACAGAAGAGAATCAGTTTTGAAGGAAGCTACTACAAAAGTACAGTTCTTTCCACGCACGTTATTAGGAGACACGTTCACAATAATACTTGAAATTTCTGTCTTAAAAGATGTGGGGAGGAATGGAGCTGTGGGTGTCAGTGACAACCTTATGGAAGGAATTCTTATTAGCTGGCAAAACTTAGACGTTGACAATCTTAAAGTTACTGTTGTGGTTCGTCACGATGGTGAAAATTTTAAGGTCGTAACAACAAGCAACAAAATCAATGTTAGTCTTAATAGAAACAATCTGACAAAACTGAGTTGGATTAATCTGACACATTTAGACCTTATAAGATTTTATTGTACTGATCAAATTTTGACGGATAGTATGATAACAACACTAACTGGTGTAAATTAAATTCTGTTATAAAACTATGGAGCAGATGACTTTGGAGTCGATGTTAAACTTTATGACAAAAACCCCTCATTGTTCATTGATTTGTGGACAGACTGGTTGTGGAAAAACAATATTCGTCTTAGACCTATTAGAAACAGTTTATCGTTATAATTTTGAACACATAGTAATTTTTTGTACAACATTAAAATGGAACAAAGCATATCACGACAGAAGGTTTATATGGGCAGACAACAACATATATTTAGTTGACCCTAGCAATAAATTAAGTGAGTGCTTAGAACATTTCTTTAGATCGTTTGAAGGAACACAAACACTATTTATTATAGATGATTGTTCAGCAGAGAGAGACATAGTCAAAAAAAAGAAACGCTTTATCAAAACTGGCTTTCAGTGGAAGACATGCTGGGATAAGTGTATGGATTTTATGTCAGAAATATAACTCAGTTTTAAAAGACTTTAGAGAACAATTAAAGACAGTGGTTTTATTTCATATGAAAGATAGAGATGCTTTTGATGAATGTATGAAAGAAAATGATGTTATTGAAAACGATCAAGAAAAACGAAAGATTAAGCAAAAACTTAAGTCACAAAAGTTTTCTAAATTAGTGTTAAAAACAGATAATCCTACACATTATGTATGTTTGTAAAGTGTTTTTTTTAAGTCTTACTTAGCAGAGAACTATAAAATCTTCGTTCTAGGGCAACCGCCCGAAACTGGTTGAGGGCGGGTGAGCTAGAACGAAGATTTTATAGTTCTCTCCCCCCCCACCACCACCACTCACTATCCCTCCCCCCCCTCCACCAATGATAACACAAACACAAACACACATCAACACAGTTAGTTACACACACACACACACACACACACACACACACACACACACACACACACACACACACACACACACACATCATGTACACAGCAGTAAATGATGAAAAGTCTTGTTGGTTACTAACATATTGTAGAAATGGATATCAGTCAATCATTAATTTAACTGCATATTGTGAGTGGAAAAGTTTAGGATACAATGGGAATTTTAAAATGCATCCTTTCCTCAATGATGAAAAAGAAAAAAGATAATACATTCTTGTACCGATAACACACATTACACCACCAGGGAAGAAGGGGTAGGGGTGGAAATCGAATAGCGACTGAGAAAACGCTAGCAAACGGTGTTTAAGCCATCAGGCTGAATGGTACGCAATTTGTGGAACCAGAAAGCTTCCCGTTTGAGTCTATACTCCACGTCATCTGACAGAACTTTTTCGATTGCGATGCAGCGGAGATTGAGGAGGGAGTGGCCTGGTTGATTGAAATGCTTAGTTACTAGAGTTCCAGAGTTGTTTTTTATGCTGGATCTGTGTTGGTCAAATCGAGTTTTAAGGGAGTTTTTTTTGTCTCTCCAACATACTGGCTGTGGGGACATTTATCGCAAAAGAGTAAGTAGATCAAATTAGTGGTTTCACAATCCATGTGATGCCGAATCGAAAAGGATTCGTCAGTTTTCGCACTGTAAAAGGAACCTGTCTGGACAAGATGTTGCTTACAGACAACACATTTTTTCTTACATGGAAAGCAGCCTGCTGGTTTTGTTTCTGACTGGCATACAGGCAGAGCAGAGGGCATAAGAAAATTTCTAAGGGTGCGGCTATTCCTTTCCCCCAGGATTGGGGGATCAGGAATAGCCTTTTGGCTATTCCTAATCCCCCAATCCTGGGGGAACACACACACACACACACACACACACACACACACACACACACACACACACACACATATATATATATATATATATATATATATATATATATATATGTATGTATATGTGTATGTCTATGTGTGTGTATATATGCGTATATGTGTGTGTGTGTGTGTGGATATATATGTGTGCATATGGATATAATCTTATGAAAAATGATGATATGTTGTGCCCATTTCTCTCTCTCTCTCTCTCTCTCTCTCTCTCTCTCTCTCTCTCTCTCTCTCTCTCTCTCTCTCTGTGTGTGTGTGTGTGTGTGTGTGTGTGTGTGTGTGTGTGTGTGTGTGTGTGTGTGTGTGTGCGTGCGTGCGTGCGTGTGTATGTTCCGAATTCCGTACATACTTTGTCATATTCATTTTACTGTCTGATTTTATACATGCTAATTATTGTACGTTTTAGTACATTTCCATTTCAAATCATTACATTTCATGCTGTTCCCCCTCTCCCTTCCATCCTCTCTCTCTCTCTCTCTCTCTCTCTCTCTCTCTCTCTCTCTCTCTCTCCTCTTCTTTTTCTTTTCTTTTTTTTTTTAAATTTTTTTTTTTTGCTCCCCCCCCCCTCCCCAATTTCATCCCACTTTGCTTAATACCTTCAACGTATTTTCATGCCTTACGAAAAATGATTACATGTTGTGCCTTGCTCTCTCTCTCTCTCTCTCTCTCTCTCTCTCTCTCTCTCTCTCTCTCTCTCTCTCTCTCTATGCGTGCGAGCGTGCGTGTATGTGTGTGTTCAAAAATATGTACGTACTTTGTCATATTCACTTCTGTCTGTTTTCATACATGCCAATCTTGTACGTTGTAGTACATAATTTACATATGTTCCCCCAGCCCACCTCACTCCCTACCCCCACTCTCTCCTTCCTCTTCATTATTGTTGTTCTCATTTTTATTTTTATTTTATTTTATTATTATTTCTTTTTTGTTTATTATTATTCTTTTTTGTTTTGTTTTGTTTTCATTTCTCTTCTATTTTCATTTGCTGTTCCTCTATGATTACACGACCGCTTTGTTTGCTTCTTTGCTTTCTTACATTAATTGATTTCACTGCATGTTGTAGTCCCTACTCAGGGCGAGGACTGGATGTAAAAAAGCACGTCAGTGCTTATCTATTATCCTTGTAAATAAAGGATTTTGTCTTGTCTTGTCTTGTCTTGTCTTGTCTTGTCCTCTCTCTCTCTCTCTCTCTCTCTCTCTCTCTCTCTCACACACACACACACACACACAGCGCGCGCGCGCACATACACCCACAAACACACACACACACGCACACACACACACACTCAGCCTCCCACTCTCTCTCTCTCTCTCTCTCTCTCTCTCTCTCTCTCTCTCTCTCTCTCTCTCTCTCTCTCTCTCTCTCTCTCTACAGCATTATGTATTGCTCTGTGTTTACATTGATCTGAACTTGGAGATCTACGAAAACTGAAAATGTGACAGGACCTACAAGCTGTCTACAGCATACAGCTTTGACACAAGGATTATATGAGTAAATATCCATTATAAGCCTATGTGATGCCACAAAGCTATGGACAGGTGTTCTCTTGTTATCACCTAAGCAATCAGCTGTTTAGATATTGAGCATAGGCACAATGGACAATATTGTGTGTCTCAAGACTGATTTTTCCGAGGCA
>CM065735.1:496390-508751 GCA_033310375.1 Conus canariensis
TGCAGAGTCAGACCGTATAGCCACATCTCTGACAGAGAAAGCCCTACTTGTTTATTGTTTATTGTAAATCCCCACCAGCAAATCGACAACCGGGGTTCCCCTGACATCTAAACCCTGACCCCAGCTGACCCAGGCACTAGCCAATCAGACAACACTCATGCAAACCTTAGCGGCACATCGACCAGCCAGGGAGATGAAACACGTCAAGCAAGTCAAACGCACACAAAGGGGAAAGAGAGAGGGGTGGGAGTGGGAGTGAGGGAGGTAGCTTGTCTCGCGCCGCGGGCAGGCTTAACTTACGGTCTAGCTCTTCCACTCAAACAGGCTGGCCAACAAAATACAGTACGCACACGCAACAGCGCATCCAATGACACTCGTGAGAAAAAGAATTAGGAAAGTGGCCAAGGTCTTTCCAACAAAACACACGGAAAACAGAACCGTGTACACAGCCAACCTAACAATAATCCAACAAGAGATACAATCAAAGCAAAAGCAGTCTCTTTTATGTGTTGGAACATTGAAGAATTGTTGGGGAAAATATCTGACCCAGACTTTGTAAAATATACTATTTCCTGTGATATTTGTTGTCTTTGTGAAACCTTCACATTAAAATCTTTCACTTATTGTCCAGCAGTAAAGTTCACTCGCATGGGCAGGGCTTCAGGGGGTGTTGTTTCGTTGATTAAGATTTCTCTTCAAACTTTGTACAGTATATTGATACAAAAATCGAGAGTGTTGTTTGTGTTCAATTTTCTCAAAATCTGTTTCAGAGTGGAAAGATATTTTATTTGTTGGTGTGTATAACCATTCTGTAGATAGCCGTTTCTATATTGACAAACATTATTCCTGTACACTTGAAATGTTAGAACAGTTTGTCATAACACTGCACGAGGAAGGTGATGGTTTCCATTGTATTGTGGGGGAGGGGGGTGATCTAAAATCACGCATCGGAGATCGGGGTTTAAGTACTGACTTTGATATGAGTATGGACAGAAAAGATGAAAGTGTTTATGAGCGAAAATCACAAGACTCTATTATTAATGGTTTTGATAAGATGCTGATTGAATTTTGTACTGTGTTCAATTTAACTCCCTTAAATGGTTTATATGATCAAAATTTTGACGGTGTTTTTACATTCTACTCTGACAGAGGAAATAGTGCTTTTGATTTTTTTTCCTGTGTTCAGTTGAAATGATTGATCATGTGAAATTATGTAATGTGGTGGAACGAGTTGAATCGCATCACATGTCAATAGTAATGGAAATGAAATGTACTGAGTGCAAAGTTACAGAGCCTGAACAGAAAATTGAATTGACAGAAAAGATCCAATGGGACCCGGACAAACTGCTTGATTTCATTGATTTTATGGCATTAGATAGTACGAATGCTCTTCTAACAGAAATAAATCTTTTTGTAGGTGGTATGATGCTGAGTGCCGACATTTAAAACGTGATGCCAGTCGAGCTCTAAACAGATATACACGTCTTAATAAAAATAAAGACCCAATTGCCTACAAACAGAGGAATACGGATTATAAACATAAAAGATCTCTTTATCAAAGGAAATTAAGAGAAAAAAAGAAAGCATATAGACAAAATGTGTATGACTCCTTGCTTCAAACCAAAAACGATAAAAATAGATTATTCTGGAACGTTGTTCGTGATAAGGTAAATTACCTCCCATTCCTATTGAACTATGAAAAGAATACTTTGAAAACATCCTAAGACAACAATCTGCAAATGACCAAACAATCCCAGAAACAATGCAAAAAATATTGAGGAAGATATACATGTACAAGAGCTTGATGAAGAAATTACAGTCACTGAGATTAAGTTTGCTATTAGAGGTTTAAAATCTGGAAAGACGCCAGGCTTAGATGAATTACCACCTGAGTTTTTCAAAGCACAACAAGCTAAAATATCACCATTAAAAAAAAGACTGTTCAATAAGATATACAACAATAGTTATTTCCCCACAGAATGGTCTCGCTCAGTTATCATACCACTATACAAAAAAGGGGGCCAAAAATCCAGGGAATCACGGGGGATATTTCATTATTAAGTATCGTAAGCAAAATATTTACATCAAGTTTGAACAGGAGATTGTATGAAATGGGCTGAGACAGAAGGAAAAGTTTGTAGAGAGCAGTCAGGTTTTCGTAAAGGCTTTTCCACTGTTGATCATGTATACACATTAATGTCCATGATCAGTAAGTGTTAAAATGATAAACACAAAAGCAAATTTTATGTTGCCTTCATAGATTACCAGAAGGCCTTCGATACCGTTGACAGAGATAAGTTCTGGCCAGTTTTACAAAATATATATACTTCTACAGAAATGTTTAACATGTTAAATGGAATGTACAGCTCTGTACAGGCTTGTGTGAGGAGTGGGGCAGAGTTGTCTGACTTTTTCCATTGCCCAGCTGGAGTGAAGCAGGGTTATTTATTATCTCCCCTGATTTTTTCCTTGCTAATAACTGATGTTGCTGATGCTGTCACTAGAAATGGGAGGTATGGGTGCCAATTTCTAGCAGGTTTACGTGAAAATTTCTTATTGTTATTTGCAAATGACATAGCTTTAATTTCCTCTACTCCCTCTGGACTTCAAAATCAAATTAGAAACTTGCAGCAGCCATCTGATTTTCTCGGGTTAACAGCAAATTTGCAAAAAACAAAGATAATGGTTTTTTTTAGAAAAGATGGGTATCTAAGTAAACATGAAAAATGGTACTACAAAAAACAGGAAATAGATGTCGTAATTAGCTATACATATCTAGGGTTTACCTTAACGACAAATAGTCCACAGACATTTCTCTCACAGCGTTTGCAAGAAGAGCCAAAAGCAAAGTGATAGATATCATGAAACCTATGTACAGCCTGGGTAATATGGATATGTCAATTTTCTTTAGATTATTTGATGCGCAGGTTAAACTATTGATATTATATACATCATAAATATGGGGCCTCACACGTTTTAAAGCAACAGAACGCATACATCTCTTTGCATGTAAAAAGTTCTTGGGAATTGGCAAAAAGACGCCAAATACTCTTGTTTATGGTGAACTAGGCAGATACCCTCTTTATATTGATAGTACTTTACTGGCAGTGAAATACTGGTTCAAAATTAAAAAGATGAGTACCGAAACCAGCATTCGAAAAAGAATTGAAAGAAGTTAGTAAATCGTAGACTGTTTCAAACAGGACTGGCACAGTAAATTAGAAAGTAGTGATCGTTATACCGTCTGCCGATGCTTTAAATCACTGTCTCAACCTGAGAAATATTTATATGATATCACAATTACAAAATTCAGAAGGGTATTAGCAAAAGTTAAATTAGGCGTAAATGAGCTTCGAACAAATAAAAAGTATACCGACACTACAGCGATAACCATCTGCCCTTTTTGCAGTGAAGAAGAAACCGAAATGCATTTTCTTCTAAAATGTCCAAGTTACAAAAAAAATTACGAGAAAAATGTATTCATAAACACTATAAAGATAGCTTTCCTGTCAAGTTGATGACACTATTGCAAAACGAAAATGCTGTCATAATGAGAGATGTTGCTATGTTTGTACATTACGCTTTACCTTTTAGAGAAGAACAGTTGTAATGAAATGTTATAAACCTAAGTTTGTTACTTTTGTTATCACCAAATGAGCATCCTTCTTTTTGATTTTTTAGTCTATATAAATCATTCATTTTCGATAGCATTTAACAATTTCTTGTTACGTGTCTCATGTGGATAGGCTGGAGGCCTCACATTAAAGTCATGAGTTCACGAATTAACGAGTCACGAGTTCTCTCTCTTTGTCTGTCTGTCTGTCTGTCTGTCTGTCTGTCTGTCTGTCTCTCTCTCTCTCTCTCTCTCTCTCTCTCTCTCTCTCTCCTCCCCTCTGTGTGTGTGTGTGTGTGTGTGTGTGTGTGCGCGCGCGCGCGCGCGCGCGCATGCGTGTGTACGTGCATGCATGCGCGCGCACACGTGTGTGACATAATGACAAGAGGAGCAAAAACAAACAAAAACAAAACAAAACAACTGTTATGATATAAATACGCGCGCGCGTGTATGTGTGTGTGTGTGTGTGTGTGTGTGTGTGTGTGTGTGTGTGTGTGTGTGTGTGTGTGTGTGCGCGCGCGCGCGCGTCTGTGTGCGTGCGTGTGTGTGTGTGTGTGTGTGTGTGTGTGTGTGTGTGTGTGTGCGTGTGTGTGTGTGCGTGCGCGCGCGCGCGTGTGTGTATGTGTGTGTATTTCTCTGTGTGTGTGTGTGTGTGTGTGTGTGTGTGTGTGTGTGTGTGTGTATGCTGTTTTTATTGTTCTTGTTCTTGTCGTTGTGTGCTATGTGTGCGAGCATGTGTTTGTGTGCATGTAGTCTCTCTCTCTCTCTCTCTCTCTCTCTCTCTCTCTCTCTCTGGGAGATGCTTTACAGCACTCATTTTGAGCAGATGTGTTTTTCACTATCGCTCCCTTTCGTGCAAGTGTGTATGTGTCTGTAAACTGTTTTTTGAACTTTGCGTTGCGTCACATCCTGCAAGCTATGCCGTCGGCTTCCTCAGAATTCCGACATGTTTGTGGTGGTTTTGTGCGGACGTTTTGGAGCTTTATGACTCGAAGGGAAGTGTCAGTCAGGAAGAAGTGAGTCACACAACTGAAGGACAGGCCAAATAGTGTTTTGATGGGGTGTGTGTTGACTTATCTGTTTTTGAATTTACTCCTTATTTGACATGCTGACACCGAATTGGACCCCGGATCCACTGAGAAACCCACCACTGAAACCCAGAGCCAGGGTCTCTGCCGACGTGACTGAGCACAAGCAGGGAGAGAGTCTCTTCAGCAAATAGCAGAGTTGATATAACTCCTGTTGAATCGCATGCTACAAACCCCAACTGTTAACTCTACCCTGGCTGATCTCATGACGAGGTTGAACGGAGTGGACACTGTTAACTCTACCCTGGCTGATCTCATGACGAGGTTGAATGGAGTGGACACTGTTAACTCTACCCTGGCTGATCTCATGACGAGGTTGAACGGAGTGGACACTGTTAACTCTACCCTGGCTGATCTCATGACGAGGTTGAACGGAGTGGACACTGTTAACTCTACCCTGGCTGATCTCATGACGAGGTTGAATGGAATGGACCTTCCATGAATTCCAAGCTGGACGGGGTTGTGTCTGACATTACAGCTATCAAGCAGAAGATTGGTGTTGTACAGGAAGAGATGGAGGTGTTGAGACAGGAGGTGGACTCATTACACAGAGAAAACATGACGTTGAAAGATCACAGGGACGAGTTTTGTGCTCGTGTTGCAAACCTAGAGAAGAAGACGGACGATCTCGAAGGAAGATTAGAGAGAAATCTCCTGATTTTCTATGGGATGAAGAAGGAAGAGGGGGAAACCAGTGCTACACTTGAGCATCAGTTGAAAGCGCTTCTTTCTGATAAACTCGTTCTTTCTGGCAGGATTATGTGCACCATCTAAGCAACAAGCCTGATTCCCCAGTGATTGCCAGACTAACATTTTACAACACGCCTGATTCCCCAGTGATTGCCAGACTAACATTTTACAACAAGCCTGATTCCCCAGTGATTGCCAGACTAATATTTTACAACAAGCCTGATTCCCCAGTGATTGCCAGACTAACATTTTACAACAAGCCTGATTCCCCAGTGATTGCCAGACTAATATTTTACAACACGCCTGATTCCACAGTGATTGCCAGACTCACAGTTTACAACAAGCCTGATTCCCCAGTGATTGCCGGACTAACATTTTACAACAAGCCTGATTCCCCAGTGATTGCCGGACTAACATTTTACAACAAGCCTGATTCCCCAGTGATTGCCGGACTAACATTTTACAGGGATAAAGAGAGAATTTTGAAGGAAAAGACCAAACTGAAGGGAGTTAAATAGGCGTGGACTTCTCAGTGTGTGTGCGTGAGGTCAGGAATTATTGACTGTTTTCACAAAAACAAAAAGCGCGGAAGGTAAGAGGGTGTCTATGGTGTATGATCATCTGATTATTGAGGGGCAAAAAGTACTGACTGTCTGCTGATGGTGCCAGTCTGATGGAAAGGAAATGTGAGGGGACGTCCGGAAAATTTGCATTGTGCGTTAAGGGGAAATGGTGAATGAGTCTGAATATATGAATGAATGTGATTGTGGGAAAAAGTCTGAATGTGTGTGTTATGAGAATAATACAATGGGTATGGGTAATGCATGTATGGAAAACCACAATGTTGTGAACGATTATTGTCAAAATAATTTGTTGTACGATGGGGAGTGGGGAGGACGGGAGGGTGGTGTGTCCAGTTGGAATCGTAATGATTGTGGTATTGCGTCAGAATCCCGTGATTTCTATGACGTCACAGCGCAGGCTTTGGAGGGAAGGTCACTAAAGGGGAAAGACGATGATTCTAAATTTAGACTGGTTGATCCGGTTGCCGAAAATGAACCATCCGTGCCAGAGTCTCGTCCTAACTCGGTGTTGGAACACTCTGGTGAGAGTTCAAATGAGGTCAGGGACACCCCGGGTTATGTTTGCATGCCGATTAGTGACTCTGATAGTCCTGTGCGTGAAAGTCGTACGCATGATAATAATACTGTTGTAAATGATATTTGCTCGTATTCGTTCTTATATTTAAATGGTTTGATGTGTAAAATCTATGATGCAGATTTAATTTCCTTTGTGTCATCTTTCCACTTCATTTGGTTGAAACTTTCATTGAATCTTTGGGTGGTAAAGTGTTTACCCTACACTTTGGAGAAAGTAGTTTATATACTTAAGCATTTGTACTTAAACATTTGCCCATTCACACATGCATACTCTGCCTTACCGGGTCAGTCCAGACACTGGCTTGGGACTTTTTGGTCACAATCCTTCCCAAGCCCTTCAATGGCCCCACAATACCAAGTCCCAGTCAGGGTCTGACTGTGGGCCAAGAGGTAGTACCAGTGCTACTGTCAAAGCCGTCCTTACCGTTGTGATTGTCTACGGCTGTTCTGTCACAGTGCTAAGGCTAAACTGTCTCCTATATTAACCTTTCCCGTACGTCGCCTAAACTTTTGCGTGCCGTACGTCGTGGGTGTGCCGTAACCGTACCGTAACCCATGGTTTCTGTGAAGGCTCAATGCCTTCCCGTGCGCCGTTTGTGTGCAATAGCCCATGGTTTACACTAAAAAACCGACACGTTGCGCTATTTCGTGGACCTTACCGTATTGCCATAGGTGTAATGTAACCTTGCTTTTCCTGAAGAAGTTTTCCGTTAGTTGTGGATGTACAGTAAATCGTGTGTTCTAAGAAGGACCAATGGCTTTCCTTACATCATGAGAGGGCAGCAGTAGGCGCGTACATGGTGAGCGAGCGCTCGTGCGCGCGCGCACACACACACATACCCCCACACCCAACTGTTTGTGAAGGCAATATGGCTTGTCTCTCAGCATGCATGTGCATGCAGTTACACGTTTTCAAGCGTGTTACACAACTGCGATTTTCACAAAGCAGTTTAATATTTCTAAGTATCGGCGTTGATCGAGTCATTCTTTTGATCCATCGGAGTATCAGATGGATGTATGTATGACAAAAATGATTTTTGACCGCCAATTTTCTGCGACTAATACAAATTATCTTTGAGGATGCTCCTCAGATTTTGAAAAAAAAAATTGTCAACGTTTCGGTCATAGACCGTCTTCAGGACTTGTGACATGAAACGAAAGAAATAAATACGTACAGGCAACGACGTAAGAAAACATATACGTAAACGGACGACTACGTAATGTAATGACGTTTATATGTTCGAGTGTTTAGCACTGTTTCTGTTATGAATGCACTTGAGCATTCGTGACATGGCTTCTAATTCCGAGCGCGCATACGGACAGGGCTGTCTGTCTAAAACATGTATGCGTGTCTCCACACCCACGATGTAGTGAGACCTTTTTTTTTTTTACTGTTGTGTTTACGAACACAGGCAGACAAGTTTCAGTGGCTACGTAAAACGCAGGTTTATTGACAAAGTCATGAAGTCTCAGGGATGTAGATTTAAATGTTTTTGAGTTACAGGGTAAAAAGTGGGTGTGTGGATGATTTCACACCCACGGAGTATGGAAAAGAATAAACTGAAGGCCCGAGCACTGGTCTGTCACCAGTGTCGGTAACATCCTGAGCACAACCTTACTCCTGAACAAACAAGAAGTTAGCAGCTCCGCCTTCTTCAAGCCCACGTGCCGTACTGCCGGAGGTCGTCTGACAACGTCAGTGAACACTTCTCACTTCCGCTGAGCTCGCCTGTATGCGCAGCATCCGTGCGTCACTACAGTGATGACTTTTTTTTTCCTGGTTATAAAGTATTTTGTCAACCTTCTTTAAAATTGTCAGAGGCAGGTCGGCCTTCAGGTGATGTAGTGCATTTCATTGAAAATGAAATTGTTCCATATATAACACAAATTAATGTTTCCCATAGTTTCTTTCTTTATTGGAGTATTGTTTGATTGACTATATTGTTACAAAACTGGAAATAAAAAATGAGGCAGGGAACAGTAAACGATAAACAGTAAACAAGTGGGGTAACTTTTGCTCCCATAAGAAAACCTAACACAGAGTAACTTTTATTCAAGACTGGCACAGCCTTTTAACCTTGAATAAAGCCAGACAAATACATAGACGAACAATCTAATAGTTGGGGGGGGGGGGGGGGGGGGGGGAACAAGCGCAGGCCAACAACTGAACTGTCTTCGTAGTAATGACTTGGCAAAGATTTGAACTTAAGGAGGGCGGGAGAGGCAGTTTGAAGATGGAGAAACTGGGAACATGAAATTCAGAAAATATGTTACAGGTATGAAAACTCTTCACTAGCTGCATATGGGAACCATCGCAATCCCTTTTGAAGGCAGATATATTTGTATTGCCTGCTCCGAGGCCTTTCGTCCGCTGGGTCGGAAGTCATCAGGGAGACACCGTTGGTTATGTCTGCGCTCCTGGCGTCAAATAGAGACACACCACAGTCCATAATACTGTGGTGTTCTCACCACCAAGGGTGCAAAAAAGAATCCAATAGCACCCCCAAAGCAGCCAGCGAAGAGTAGTAAATGAAACCAAACGAATGTGTGGGGAGGAAAAATGTTGCTGAAAAGCTAAAGACATTATGCAAATAGTATAAAATGTAGGGGACAATCTTTGAGCCTACGCTTGAGGATCCACCCAAAGATGCAAGGGAGATCAAAAGACAAACACACAGACGGACAGAAACAAATACAAATAACCTCAATTTAATCAAAACAAAATTGGAAATAAAATGAGGCAGGGAACAGTAAACGATAAACAGTAAACAAGTGGGGTAATTTTTGCTCCCATAAGAAAACCTAACACAGAGTAACTTTTATTCAAGACTGGCACAGCCTTTTAACCTTGATAAAGTCAGACAAATACATAGACGAACAATCTAATAGTGGGGGAAAAAAACAAGCGCACAATTAGATTGTTCGTCTGGTCAGCTCCTTTCATTATGTCCAAAATTTCGGTCCAAGACCTTCCTCTGGGACAGGAACTGTAGACATATCCGTACCATTTCATCGTACTCTTAAAATTTTATACTGTCAAATAAAATGTACTAATGATTAAAAACTATTGATTATAACAGGGCAGGGGAGCGATGGGAGGGAGGGGGGGGGCTCAAGAGAGAGGGAGGAGGGGCGGGAGGAGACTAGGAGGACAGAATAGAGCGCATGGGGAGGGAGTAGTGTTTATATGGGAGTATAGAGGGGGGGGGGGGGGGTAAGTAAGGGGCGGGGGAGAGGGGAAGAGCCTAAGAATGGGGGGAAGGGGGGAGTGTCCTGCGCGTGTCTGTACCCATCGTCAACACAGCGCAGGCCTCCAAGGGTGGTACAGGACTGCTCTAAAGGCAGGTGAAGACAGTGCTTCTCTGGGTCCTCCCCAGCACCTTCGGGTGTTTCTTTTTCTTCTTTGCCTTAACTAGGCTGACCCTGGAGAAAGGTCCAGTGACGGTGAGGAAAGACCCACTGACCACAGGGAAAGTCCTGTTGACAGTGGGAAAGACTACAACTTTGGATTCTCTCTTGAGGGCACAGAAGACCGTATGGCGAAAGCTTGGCTGTGTCTGGAGTGGCACTGTCTTCATCTGTCCGTGGGCAGGGGTGGTTGGGTCTGTGGGGTGTGCTCGGCAGCTGGAGGGTGGTGTTTTTCGCCGGTGGGCTCTGCAGTCATGAAATACGGGCTGGTACACCCATGGGGATGCTACTTTAAGGCTGTTATGAGCTGCATCCTGTTGTCTGATTTACCTCTGTTCAGGAGCAGTTATGTCCCTTGATATCTTAATGGAGTGTCCTGCGCGTGCCTGTACCCATCGTCAACACAGCGCAGGCCTCCAAGGGTGGTACAGGACTGCTCTAAAGGCAGGTGAAGACAGTGCTTCTCTGGGTCCTCCCCAGCACCTTCGGGTGTTTCTTTTTCTTCATATGGGAGTATAGAGAGGCGGGAGGGGGGAGGGGGGGGGGGGTAAGTAAGGGGCGGGGGAGAGGGGAAGAGCCTAAGAATGGGGGGAAGGGGGGACTGGGGGTGGGGGGGAGGAGAGGGGAGGGGGAATGCAACGGAGGGGGAAGGGTAAAGAGGGGTTGTACTAAAAGATGAGTGGAGGTAGAAAATGAGAGAGTGTTAGGGGACAGGTAAGGGAGTGAGGGTTGGGAAGGAGGGGGAGAGAGGGGCGGAGGAGAAGAGGGGTGGGGGGGGGGAAGGGGCGGGGAAGGGGAAGGAGGGGCTGGAAGGAGGGCTATAAGGGAAAGTAGCAAGAACAGGGTGGAGGGGGAAAAAGGGGGGAGGGGGGAGGAGAAGTGGGGGGGGGGAGGAAGGAAGCGGGGAGAGGAGGGGGAGGGGTGAGATTGTAGAGTAATGGGGGAATCCTCACATGTGTCGGTTCATGAATATGAAGACCTTGCAGATTCTGATATCTAACAATAAAATACATATGTCATTCTATCTTGCTAGCGGCGGATATCTATGAAGACCTTGCAGATTCTGATATCTAACAATAAAATACATATGTCATTCTATCTTGCTAGCGGCGGATATCTATGAAGACCTTGCAGATTCTGATATCTAACAATAACATACATATGCCATTCTATCTTGCTAGCGGCGGATATCTATGAAGACCTTGCAGATTCTGATATCTAACAATAAAATACATATGCCATTCTATCTTGCTAGCGGCGGATATCTATGAAGACCTTGCAGATTCTGATATCTAACAATAAAATACATATGCCATTCTATCTTGCTAGCGGCGGATATCTATGAAGACCTTGCAGATTCTGATATTTAACAATAAAATACATATGCCATTCTTTCTTGCTAGCATCGGATAACAGAATGAGGTATCAAAACAATCTTATAATCATTATAAATATACATGAAAATACATATGCCTTACACTACACCCATTCCATTGTATCATATTGTAATGCATAAACAGACATCAATGCAAGCACCAGCCGCCGTGGCGAAGTGGTCAGCGTCGCGGACTCCCGGCTGGGAGGTCGTGGGTTCGAATCCCATCAGAGTCATGTGGGGTTTTCTGCCTCGACCGGCTCCTACCCAAAGTTGAGTTTGCTGCGGACTCAGTTGGGAAGGCTGGGACCACACAGTCGAGTTTCATCCACTTAATGGATGCGTTTCTGAGAGTGTTGCCCAAATTTCCTGACCAACACTGCAGGTGCCTGTATTTCTCGGGCCTGGTTGACGCCGGGATATATTATGAAAGGAAGCGTAGAGTACAGCCCTGTCATGTAGTCTCAGACCGAAATGGAAATCCGTAGCATCATCGTAATCATCCTCATTCTCATCGATCAGCATAAAAAAAAGTAAATTCTGTGGCCCTTCATGCCCTGCTCTCATGGTGACCTCAATTTTGATGTCCTCTACACGTCTGTGGCCTTGGTTTGGTTCCATTGGGGTCACCGGTATCGGCGAGTCCATGGGGGCTGTCGTTGGACAGACGTGGTGGCGCCCTCTGGAGGGAGAGCTCACTCACGCCGGCTCCGCGACTAAGCAATTATTGTCGTCAGTAGGGGGCTTAGTAGGTGGTGTCCTGCGTATGTTAGATCAGAACAGGCGCCACTGAACACCACCGAAGTGATTCGGCAGCAGTGCAGTGTCTCCTCCGGTGGGTTGCCTCTTGACGACTTGACATTGCCTGCTCCCTGTGGATTGCCGATGCCGGGGCTGCGGCGGGGTCTGACCGGGCTGTGGCTGTGGACGGGGTGTCGAAATGAGCGGTGTGGGTGCACTGCCTTTGAGGTGGCGCAGAGGTTGGGACAGCAAAAAAAAAAAAAAAAAAAAAAAAAAAGACATCAAT
>CM065735.1:508851-538851 GCA_033310375.1 Conus canariensis
ACTAAAACAACTGCGACTCTTATTGATCATGTATACACTAACAACAAATCTGCAATACTAGATGTTTCAGTGGTACATTCTGGTATTAGTGATCACTGTCCAGTTTTCTGCACGTGGTCCTTAAGGCTCCAAAAACCACCACCCAAAGGTCACACGACCATCCAATACCGCTCTTTCAAAAAGTTTAATGACGCAGCATACCTCTATGACTTAAACATTTCCCCATTTCACTTAACTTATAATTACTCAGACGTCAGTGATGCACTGTCCTTCTGGTACCAAACATTCCTCACCATCATAAATAAACACGCGCCGTTACATCAAAAAAGAGTTAGGCATCCGCAGATGAACCCGTGGTTAACGCCAGAATTGCTGCAAGAAATGGTACTACGTGACCAACTCAAGGCAGCAAATTTGTTTGATGAATATAAAGAGCAGAGAAACTTTGTTTCAAACGAAGTTGAAAAAGCCAAACGAGACTACTTCAGTCAAATGATAACGGACGCAAAATCCACAGCGCCAATGTGGAGGGCAATAAACAATATTGTACGCAACAAGCGTACAGATTCACAAAATTCAAGCACAAACATCACCCCGGACAAATTTAATACCCACTTTCTGTCATTATCAGATACCCTTACTCAAGCTTCACAGACTATAAGAGCACCAAATGAATATACATGCCCGACTTCCCTAATATCATTTTGCAAACAAAAACTTGGATCCAGTAACTCAGTCAAAATTCCCCTTCTTGCTGTACATGAAGTAGGTATGCACACAGCGCAATTAAAGAATAACAAATCAATGGATCCTGATAACATACCCGCATTTCTTCTCAAACTCGCTCTACCTTACATTGTTGAGTCTCTTACATACATATATAATTTATCCATTGAAACTAATGTTTTCCCTCAGGCGTTCAAAAACGCCAAAGTGATCCCCCTTCCAAAATCAAATGATTTGTCGGATCCAAATAATTTCAGACCTATATCCTTACTATCGATTCTATCCAAACCCCTTGAAAGACACATACACACACACGTATCTCAGTTCATGGAGAAAAACAAACTATTTCACCCACTCCAATCTGGATTCCGATCTAATCATTCCTGCCACACAGCATTATCACGAATGTGTGACTCATGGCTTTCAAATATGAACCAATCACAAATGACAGGGGTTGTCTTTCTTAACTTCAGAAAGGCGTTTGATCTTGTTGATCATTCCATTCTTCTAAAGAAACTATCTGTCTACTTGAACCATACCCCGACAATCTCATTATTCCAATCATACTTGAACGATAGGACTCAGCATGTGGTGCTTAATGGCAAAACTTCCGCTTCAGACTTTGTCAGACATGGAGTCCCACAGGGCTCTGTACTAGGCCCCCTACTATTCTGCATCTTCATCAATGATTTACCATTGTCCGTATCAGATGAAAAGGTCACGACAGATTTATTTGCTGATGACTCGTCACTCCAAACGAATGGTAGTGATCTACAGACAATAGAAACTTCTCTCCAGGAAAGTCTAAACGACGTGTTAGACTGGTGTCATTCAAACTCAATGGTCATACACCCAGCCAAAACCAAATCTATGATTATAGCTACCCGCCAAAAACACCAGTTGACTCCTCTTTGCCTAAAACTTCAGTTGAATGGCACTTCTATCGAGCAGGTAGACGAGCATCGTGTTTTAGGGTTAACGATAGATAAAGAATTGAAATGGCAATCTCATCTCAATAACGTTTGCAAGGTAGTCTCAAAACATCTTTTCCTGTTATCTCAATTAAAGCGCTACGTCAACAGTAATGTGCTTAAAACTTTTCTTCAATGCACAAATAATGTCACGTATCAATTACGCCTCAACAGTGTGGGACGGCAGTAGTGACGTCCACCAAAAAAGGCTGAATTCTCTCCATAGACGTGCAGCAAAGCTACTCCATCCAGCTGTATCTCTAACAACAGACGAAATTCTAAAAGCGCTGAACATACTTCCTCTGAATAGGCAATTGGAATTCAACAAGGTATCATTTATGTTTACAATCTTGACAGATACTATGCCATGTTATATCAATGCCCTTTTTACAAGATCGAACAGCTTTTCTGGCTCGACGAAATTCCTTCTTCCCTACCCACGCATTGATCTATACAAAACAAGTCTAGCTTACTCTGGACCATATGTCTGGAACTCACTTCCACCGAATCTACAAAACATGAATACTTTAAAACTTTTCAAGGAACATTTGCATAAACATTTTATGTCTCAGTAATTAAATTATTCAATTACAATGATTAGCGCTCATTCGAAAAGTCTTCTGTGAACCATACTTTGAATAAATCGTCTAAACATAAAACCTACTCCGTTAAAATCGCTCATCCCCACTCCCACTCTGTCTACCATCCCTTTTCTCCTCCCCCTATCTACCATTCTCTCTTCCCCACCCTCCTCTGACCTCTCTCTCTCTCTCTGTAGTCTTGTTTGTTTGTAAGTTTCCTTCTGTTTTACCATCCCCCATCTCGTTAGTGCTTTTATGAATTGTTTGCTTATCATTGTAGAATTAGATTACCATGTTGTTATGTTGAATTGTCAGTATGAATGATATGTGCTGAAATAATGTATGCATGACAAGGACAGATTGTAAGACTAGGCTTTGGCCTAAAACCTCCATCCTTGTGTATTAAAGATCAATCAATCAATCAATCAATCAATCTCTCTCCTTCTCTCTCCCTCTCTCTTTCTCTCTCCTCTCTCTCCCTCTCCCTGGGTCTACTCTATGGGACTCTGCTAGCGCTATTACCCTCAAACCATTGCTAAGCCTACACAAGCGAGCACTCAAATTAGTCCTCCTAAAAAACAGTAGTCTCCTAGACTCAGACTATAAAAAGGTTCAAATTCTCCCCTTAAGTCTGAGATTAGAATACAACAAAGGGATCATAATGCACAGAATTATGTCTGGGAAGGCACCCTCAACATTAGTTCGCAGATTCTCAATTAATTCCTCAAGGACTCTACCCAAACTACATGTCCTTATTCAAATCCAGTTTAACATATTCAGGTTCCTGTCAATGGAACTCGCTCCCTGAGTCAGCCAAGCAACACCAATGCACATCAACCTTCAAACACCATTATTTCATCCATCTTATGTGCAAATACTCGCATACTCCGCCATAAATCCACCACCAACCACTACCACCCTCTTTACCTTATGTATGAACCTGATTATTATGGAAGTGATTTGTACTTGAAATGCACATGCTACTCTGTTCAATAAGTATGTCTTATGTAAGTATGCGCGCGCGCGCGCGCGCGCGCGCGCGCGTGTGTGTGTGTGTGTGTGTGTGTGTGTGTGTGTGTGTGTGTGTGTGTGTGTGTGTGTGTGTGTGTGTGTGTGTGTGTGTTTTCCTACTAGCTCTTGCCCTCTCGTCACTATGTCGTAATGCTTGTATTCTTATGTGACTCTCTGTCTCTGTCTCTGTCTGTCTGTCTGTCTTTCTCTTTTTCTCTGTCTCTGTCTCTCACGGTTCTGCTGGAATGACTTGATTTATTATCTATATGACACCCCTCCCCCCTTGTACCTGTGGTGACTGGGCTATCATTATGCATTTTTTTCTCCATTTGTGTGTGTGTGTGTGTGTGTGTGTGTGTGTGTGTGTGTGTGTGTGTGTGTGTGTGTGTGTGTGTGTGTGTGTGTGTTTTCCTTCCTGGTGCTTCAAAATCGATTGTCTTGCAACTCCTTGGTATCTTTTGATTGTCAGACTATTCTAAACATGCTCTTTCCCACACCCCAATCTCGCCTCTTTCTCCCTCTCAGTCTCCCTCTCTCTCTCTCTCTCTCTCTCTCTCTCTCTCTCTCTCTCTCTCTCGCCCTTCCCTGCACTCCTTTCGCTCCTGCGTCTCTCTCGTTCCCCCCCCCCCCCCCCCCCTCCTGCTTTTCTCTCTCTCAATTCCTTTTTTTTTTTTTTAAATTCCATGTCTAATTTTTGTTCTAGCCACTTTTACATGCTTCTTCTATTGCCTCATTTTGCATTGTTGACCCTAATCAGGGCGAGGACTGGATGTAAAAAAGCACATCAGTGCTTATCTATTATCCTCGTTAATAAAGAATTTTGTCTTGTCTTGTCTTGTCTTGTCTCTCTCTCTCTCTCCCTCTCTCTCTCTCCCTCTCTCTCCCTCTCTCTCTCTCTCCCTCTCTCTCCCCCCTCTCTCTCCCTCTCTCTCTCTCTCCCTCTCTCTCTCTCTCTCTCTCTCTCTCTCTCGCTCTCTGAGAAGTGTGGGTCAATTCGATAAGGAGAAACGTAATTGTAGTAACACACACGTGTTTTTCGTCCCTCTGAAATATCCACTAGCAAACAGCTAAACTTTTTTTTTTAATCTCGGTAAATGTTCTGCCAAATTCCAACAGAACAACGGTGCATACGTCGTGTTGCCGTTTCGATCGACTTTGTTTGTATTTGTTTTCCGGCGAACGTTGTGAATTCCGAAAGCATCTTGACTGCAGCGTAAGCCCATAGTGTGCTGTGTCCATTAGAAACGGACACAGGAAAAAGCACCTCAGGCAAAAGTTAGATTCATTGATGTCTGTTTACGTTTCTCGTTTACTATACATTTCCTTCTGAATCAGAACTCCAAGAAACCAGCCAAAAAACCGTGAGGGTCGATGGAACTGCTCAGTGGACTACTGGAGAAGCTTCAGGCCTCACCTGGCTTGTAATACGGTCACCCAGTGTTTAGACGGAAGAGATGAAGAACACTGCAGCTACCCCAGATGCCAGGATGTGGGATTCCAAGTTAAAGGTCGATGCTACAGCCTGTGGTTTGCCACAAATATGGGCTTTCGCTCCAGCTGGAGGTACGAATGTCTGCGAAAAGGGGCGCGGATCGCCGTTCTCAAAACGGCGCAGGAATACACAGATGTGACCCGGATCTTGTGGAGACATCAACAATTCCCTATAGTCATCGGCTTGTTTTCCATTACGGGTGGATATCCCAACATGTAAGGAACATGTATCTGCCTGTCGTTTTGTGAGGTACAAAATTTCGTTAAAATATTTACACAATCTGACGTTCACCGAATCTCAGAGAGAGAGAGAGAGAGAGAGAGAGAGAGAGAGAGAGAGAGAGAGAGAGAGAGAGAGAGAGAGAGAGAGAGAGAGATTGTTTCTAAAAAAAACCGACATGAAATGTCAAAATCGTCAGAGATCGTGTTATCGTTTCAAACTTTCTCTGGCCTGGGATTGAATACTCAGAAAACAAATATATGAAAAAAGAACATGACTCCCGATGAGAACTGTGAACAGATTTAAACTTTTTACATATATTTTAATACAAAAAAGGATAAAGGATACGTACGAGAGCTGAAAAGAGAGAATCAGTGAAAGAGTAATTCAAATTAAAAAAAAATGTTATCGTTATTAACACTTTTTCAATTTGTGAATTTGTTCATGTTAAACAATGTGTTGGTCTTTCAGATACAGACTGCATACAATAAATGATATTTATTTCTATTTATGTGTAAGAAAAAGTTCATTAACAGGAAAGCATCCGAAAAGGTGAAAACAATGGTAGAAAGAAACTCGTGGAGAGCGTGGCAGCAGAGAGTCCTCAGAAGAGAAGCCCCCTTCAAGCAAGTGTTTCGGTCCTTTTCTCCTGACACTCTGGGGGGGGGGGGGGGGGGGGGTGGGCCACACCCGGTTATGACTCCGGATGTCCCTCTGCTGCCCTTTTTTTTTCCCCCCATCTTGGGACGAGCCATGGCTGGGATTCGAACCCATGACCTTCTGGACATGCTCATTTTCCACTTAATGACTCGCATTCTAACCACTGAGCCACAGGGACACCTGATATTTGTAGGAAATTTAAGCCTTATGAAGTTCACTTTTGTTCCTCCTTGACCAGATCCAGCTTGAACACCTCTCTGCCGCTTCTGCCATTGCTTTCAGGGCTCTGGTTTTTTCCCTCCCTGCAACCGAGAGCTGTTTCATGAGGGCGTATGCAGACGTTCCTACAAACCCTCTAGCTCCAATTTCTGCAGTGAGGACTTTGACCTGATAGCCTTCTCTCCTCAGGCTGTTTGCCAGATCAGCATACTTTTCAGTCTTGTAGATTTGAGCTGCCTCCGTTCTGTTCTCATATGGCACCGTGAGCTCGATCATGATCAGCTGCTTGGTTGACTTAGAGTGGACTACTATGTCTGGTCTCATGCCACTCTTGCTGATGATCTCTGGGTGACTCTTCCATTCTGGGAGGTCTGCAGTGCACTCGCAGTCATCTGCCCCGTCCAGCGGACTCTCCCTGCATGTTCCGAGTGGCACTGTTGTTCTTGGCCATGATTTGCCGCCTCCTGCCGTGACGAATGTTGCGGGTGCTTTTGGAGTCCTGATTTTCCCTTTTGTGGTGTTGGTACTAGCCCAAACTACTTGTACAATCTCTTTGAGCACTTGGTTGTGCCTCCATGAGTACCTTCCTTGAGCCAGGGCTACTTTACATGAGCTCAGGACATGCTCCACTGTTTGTTTTTCATAGCAGAGGGGGCATGCAGGATCGTCTGTTTTTCCCCGCTTCACCAGGTTTGCATTTGAGGGCAGAAGGTCATATGCAGCTCTGGGAATGAAGCTGATCCTGAGAGGGGCCATGTGCCAAATGTCATTCCAAGTGAGACTTCTTTGGAGTGCATTCTCCCACGTTGTCCATTGCCCTTGCTGGCTCTGCTGGACTGCTTTTTGGAGTCTTTTTTGGTCTTCTTCTTTTCTCATCTCCTGAATCATCATGTCTCTTTTGGCTTTTCCTTTGGCCTTTGACCACCATTCAGTTTTGGTCACCCCCAGTCCTTGTCTGTTGGTCTGTGTGTGTCCTGTTATTTCTCAGATCTTGAGACTTTCTTTTGCAGAATCCATCGCCTCTTGAACTTTCCATTTTCTGCCTGTCTTCATCTGGGGCTTGATTGCTTCTACCACCTTGTCTCCTGAGTCCTCCAGCATGCTTTGAAGTCTGATCTTTCCTGCTTTGTATTCTTCCAGGATGGATTTCAGTGGTAGTTTCAGCTTTGCTTAGCGACAGTACAGCGCTATGTCAGTCAGACAGGGTGGGACACCAAGCCATTTCCTTGTGAACTTGTTGATTTTGGCTTCCATTGCCTCCACTGTGCTGGTGCAGATGTCGTATATCATCAGAGGCCATAGGAGCGTTGGTATCAGCATGAACTGCAGACACCAGACCTTGTATTTGCCAGGGAGCCCACACTGGTCAATGGTTTCCAAGCCTTCTTCCGACATCTGTTTGGTTTCTTTTGCTCTTTGTGTGTCTTTCAGCGTATCATCATACCATCTTCCAAGGCTCTTGACTGGCTCTTCTGTGACTGTTGGAATGGCCTGGTTGGCAACACTGAAGACCACAGATTCGGCCACTTTTCCTTTCCTCAGTGAGAGACTCCGTGATTTCTTTGGCTTGAACTTCATTCTGGATGAGGCAACTATGTCGTCCAGCCTTTCCAGCACATGACGTGTCTCGTCTTCTCTGGATGAAATCACTGTAGTGTCATCCATGAAGGCCTTGAGAGGGGGCATCTTGTATCCATCGCCAAGGTCTGTTTGTCTTGCGTTGCTTGTTGCTGCTTTCAAGATGACTTCCATTGCCAACACGAACAGTATTGGGGAAATTGCACAGCCCATTACAATGCCCACTTCCAAGTTGATCCAATCTGTTGTGTACGCCTTGGTAGAGAACCGCATTGAGAAGCCATTGAAGTACTTCTTGAGCATGTCGCGGATGTTCTTTGGCACATGGTACATCTCAAGAGCCAACTGTATCATCTCATGGGGTACAGATCCATATGCGTTTGTCAGATCAAGCCACACTACGTCCAGGTCTCTCTTTTCTGTTTTTGCTCTTTGGATTGCGTCCCAGATCATTGTGGCGTGTTCTACACAGCCAGCTACGCCTGGGATACCACCTTTCTGGACTGACACATCCAAGTACTTGTTTTCCATGAGGTACTTGGTCAGCCTTGCTGCCATGACAGAGAAGAAGATTTTCCCTTCGACGTTCAGTAGTGATATTGGCCTGAACTGGCTGATGTCACTTGAGTTTTGCTCTTTGGGGATGTACACACCATCTGCCGTCATCCACTGGCCGCTGATCTTCTGGTTTCTCCAAGCTGATCGCAGCAGCCTGTGGAGCCACTCCAGCACCTTGGGACATTTCTTGTATAGCTGGTAAGGTATTCCGTTTGGCCCTGGTGATGATTTGGCTCTGGCTTTGTCGACCACCTACTTGATTTCCGCCAACGTTGGATGCTTGTCATTGAACTGTTCCTCAGGGTTGGTTGGCCACACCAGACCTTGAATGTCGAGTGGTGCTTTGCTCTGTGAGTCAGAGTATGTTTTCCTCAGATGCTGCTCAAAAACTCCTTTGTCCACACTTAGGGTCCCAGATTTTGGCTGCTTAAACAGTGTTGTGGCAAACTGGAAGGGGTCTCTGAAGAAGCGCTCTTGTGTCTTCTTCTTTTTGCTCTTCCTCTTCCTCGCAGATTCCGCTTTGCTGAGGGCGCTGTGTTTTGCTTTCAGGTCTTTCCAGAGTTTTTCCAAGCCTTGTTTTTCAGCTGGCAGTGCGGCCTTCATTTGCTTCTTGAGGTTTTTCTTTTGGACCCTGATCTTGTCCATCTCTTCTTGGCGTCTGGATTTCTTTGGAGGTGTTTTCTCTTTGGGTAGTTTTGCTCCATAGGCGTCTCTACATGTGGCATACACAATGTCCCCATATGTGGCTAGTTTGTATTCCAGGGTGCTTTTCCCTATCAGTGTATCGAGTCTTTGGACGATTTTTGCATCCAGTTTCTCCAAATCTTCAGTTTCGTTTGCTCGTGGCAGGTTGAGTTTCAGGCGCCTGGCATCGAGGGCCTGTGCAAATTCCTCATCCGAACCAACAGCGTAGATGTCCTTGGCACTGTGGTTTAAATCCTGGCCTTGGTCTTCCGACGTCTTATCTGCTGATGCAGTGCGCTGCTGCTCATTCAGATGAGTCTTCACACATCCCATCTTTGTTCTGTGGATCTTCATGCCACGGGTGGTAGCGAAACGCTTTCCACAGACACATGGATATTCCATTTGGTCCATGTTCATAGTCCGTTTGGGAAAAAAGAAAGTGAATTGAAGAAAAAGTAGTGGAAGGTGATCTGAATATAACTGCATGAATCAGTTTTTGGAGTTCCTTAATCTTTTTTGCCCTGTAGGACAAAAGCTTTTAAGGGCATTCTTGTAACTGATATTGGGAGACATATTTGACTATCATTTCGATCACAAAACTTCAAAGTAAACAAAGTGGCGATTTTTAGTGACAACTTTTAATATAACGCCCTTATGATCTCCACCCATAAAGAATGGATTCAATGGATAGAGATTGGAATACCAGGAATAAAGGATTGTGATTAAAGAACTTTAATGCAAAGCCTCAAAACATAAAAAATGGTGCCAAAAATAAAATGGAACAAGAACAAATGTGAAATCATCCAACTATGTCTGCAAAAGAAAATGTGGTGACATTTTAGATAACGGTGAATGATCTAGGGCTAAAAGAAACTATCCAGAGAATAAGACTCATCATTTTTTATCGAAAGATATTGCATAATGTTTACTCTGCCAACCTTACGTTGAACAAAATGAGACACAAAAAAATGGGATAGAAAACACAAGAGAAAGCGTGTAATCACAATTCCCCTCGTTCTAGTAACCACAAGCACTCACAGCAACGCTGTGTTTGGCTAGGAGGAAAAACAGGAGTACCCGTCTCATCCCCCAGACCAAAGCACTGTTAGAGCAATTCTGAAAGCGGCCCTTCACCACTGTTAGATGCTGCTGGTTAAGCAAGGCATTCTCTGTGATCCAGTTTCACAGCTCTGCCACGTAGAAAGCCTCGGTTCACTGTCTCTGGTCTTCTCCCGTTTCTGTCCACAACTGTCAAAGCGCAGCTTAATCCGTGTTGATACTTGGCAAAGAACTACTGCCAGCACTTCTGCAAAAATAGTAATAGAATAAAAATAAAGATAAAAAACAGACAAAAGCGGTGGTTTGATCTGGGAGATGAGATAATTCTTCTTCTCCAAGCCAAGCACAACATGACGTTCCAGGGACCGTTTATGATGCTGGAGTGAAGGGGGAGTGCGTGGAGAAAAGAGAAAGAGGGCAGTATGCGAGGTGTGAGTGCATGGGGAAGGTGGGGAGAGGGGGGCAGGAGGAAGCAAGGTAACGGCGAACTGCTCGTTGCAGTAGAGTCATTTGCCAGTTGGTGCCACGTTCAGAGCACTGTTTCTCTCTTCGCCAGTGCTAGTTGGAAAAGGGGACGAGAGGCATGGCCAAGACAGGGACAGCAGAGGAGGGAGGGAGATGGAGTAATGAGTGGGGGGATGGAGGCATGATCAATGTACTGTGTGAATCGACAGAATAGCAAAACAGGTACAATCCATCAAAAGAAATCTGCTATTTCAGTACTTTGCTGGCAGCTGCACATTCTTTACAGATGGAACATCTTTGTTGGCCAGCTGTATACTGCTGCAGTTTGCCGGATTTGTCTAGCTTAATACACGAACACCGAGATATGCAGTTTTGGAAGGACAGGCTCTCATCAGACTCGGCTCATGCAGAGATTGGTTGTGCATTAAGAAAACACGCTTTCTTGCATGAACAACTCTCTGCTTTCCACATCTTTGTGCTCACAGGCCTTTATTTTTTTCGTTTGGTTTCTTTCTTCTTTTGGAAATGAGCCTGATTGACATCGATTCCCAGTCGATGATTACATCTAAGTACAGAATTTCTTTAGATAAATTCAGCTCTAACTGTGTAGAATGTGTAAGAAATCATAATCTTTGAAGAGCGACCGAAATGTTGATGACATTTATCATATGTTCGTGGTCTGTGAAACTGAGCAAGCTTTAATTCAGAAAAGCCTGTTACATTGTGTCTTTTCATACGAAGCTGAGCGAACAGAAGTTCCATCATTTTCAAGAGCAGGCAAGAGGCCAAAACACGACAATTAGACCGAACTTTACATTCATCATGCTGACGTCTTTGAAGAATTCTTAGCAGCTTCCATAATTTTAAGCTAATTTAACAATTTTTTTTTCTGGATAAAGGTAAAGCATTGGCTGCTGGCCGAAATGTAAAATAATGGTGGGTAGTTTCAATGCTTCGTTTCATTAGATTAAAGGTCATCCTATGTGAGTCTTTTTTTTTTTTTTTTTTTTGGCTTAGTAAGGACTGATGAAATGACTTCATATTTCCCCCAATTCATTTGTCGATGTATCCATTTTGATATGCATGTTTGAATTTCGTTGTCATTAAGAGTGCTGTCACGTTAAGTTCCTCTTTATGATTGTTGTGGCTTTAAGATTACATTTTTTCCGTATATGGGAGGGCTAATTTGTACTCTCTAATTTTCTGAAACTACACTCGACTATAATACTGCTTCAGACAATTTCTCAATCATGCAGAAGTTTTCTTCGTGTATTGGCGGTTGTTGCCTTTGTGTGCTTGCTTAGTTTAATGCTAAACTTTCCGTATAAGGCATGCTGATTCTTGCTCTTTACTGTTTGATTATAATATTATCTGGGATATTTTCTTTATAATGCAAAAACTCACTGGCAGACTTGCTTCTAGGATCTCGCGCGTAAGTCTGTTAGCTGAACTGATGATTATTCCTGTGTTTTACTGGTAGAAGTCTCGATACGATTCGTAGGAGTCGCTATTTATCATATTATATCCCTATCTTGAAATTTATATGTGTGTGTGTGTGTGTGTGTGTGTGTGTGTGTGCGTGTGTGTGTGTGTGTGTGTGTGTGTGTGTGTGTGTGTGTGTGTGTGTGAGAGAGAAAGAGAGAGAGAGAGAGAGAGCGTGTGTGTGTGTGTGTGTGTGTGTGTGTGTGTGTGTGTGTGTGTGTGTGTGTGTGTGTGTGTGGAGGTAGTTGCTGATATTCTTATCACTGCTAGATACATTTACAATAAAATATCGAACAAGAGCTTTACCAGCCGTCTTTAACTTTCTGATAACTCTGACCATGACCATGTGTTACGCGTTTTGCAGGTATCGAACGTTACCAGTCTGGGCAGATGGAACAATAGCCTACAATGTTCACTATTTCCAAAAGAAATTATACTCCCGCATGCACGGCGTGCTAGAAGCTGAAACCCTGGACAAAAAGACACTTCAGGATCGGCACGACTCCCCGAACACGTGGCACAACATTGTCAGGTTGACCCATGTGGACCACGAAAAACAAACGATTTTATGCGACCACAGAAACCAGGCGTCAAATGCACGATCCTCGTCCTCTGCAGTCGCAGTCACCTTTGCTAAATTTCGGACAAAGGGAGATAAATATGGGTTGACTGTCTGTCCTGCAAACCACACTGTTCACACTTTCCACGCTTGTGACTCTCAGAGTCACTGCTGGGCAGTGCAACCCCAGCTCTTTGGCCAGAGCACAGAGTTGTTGGATATCCCGTTAGACCACACGTGTCCGGTGGGATTAAGCCCCCTTCCACCTTCCTACCGCTGTCAGCGAGGGCAGCGAGTTCCCTACACTCTGGTGTGTGACCATCGTCAGGATTGTCCGGATAACAGTGATGAACACTTCTGTGTCCATCAGCTCTGTCCTTCGGATTATGTCCAGTGTGGGAACGACCAACAGGTTAGCTGTTTGTTTTTCTTCTTTTTCTAGTTGGGAATTATAGTCTGAAATCATAAGGCATTCAGTGTGTGTGTGTGTGTGTGTGTGTGTGTGTGTGTGTGTGTGTGTGTGTGTGTGTGTGTGTGTGTGTGTGTTTGTTTGTGTGTGTGTGTTGGTGCGTGCGTGTGTGCGCGTGTGTGAAAGATGAAAAGGTTCTGATTCCATCTAAAATAAAAGTGTGTGTGTGTGTGTGTGTGTGTGTGTGTGTGTGTGTGTGTGTGTGTGTGAGAGAGAGAGAGAGAGAGAGAGAGAGAGAGAGAGAGAGAGAGAGATGAAAGGGTTAGATTTCCTCTCTTCTATCGTCTAAATAAAGACCCTCAAAGTTGTGTGTGTGTGTGTGTGTGTGTGTGTGTGTGTGTGTGTGTGTGTGTGTGTGTGGTTTATGTGTGTGTGCGTGCGTGCGTGTGTGAAATATGTACATGTTGTATTTTGTCCATTCTAACTGCCATTTGAAATAAAACACATTTTAAGTGTGTGTGTGTGTGTGTGTGTGTGTGTGTGTGTGTGTGTGTGTGTGTGTGTGTGTGTGTGAAAGATGAGCAGGCTAGATTTTTTTGTTGTTTCTAATCACAGTCTAAAGTAAAAGACACTCAAAGTGTGTGTGTGTGTGTGTGTGTGTGTGTGTGTGTGTGTGTGTGTGTGTGTGTGTGTGTGAAAGATGAACAGGTTAGTTTCTCTTTCCAATTACAATCTAAAACAAAATACACTCAAAGTGTGTGTGTGTGTGTGTGTGTGTGTGTGTGTGTGTGTGTGTGTGTGTGTGTGTGTGTGTGAAAAAGATGTACAGGTCAGCTTTTTCGCATTCTAGTAACTGTCTAAAATAGAAGACACTCTAAATGTGTGTGTGTGTGTGTGTGTGTGTGTGTGTGTGTGTGTGTGTGTGTGTGTGTGTGTGTGTGTGCCTGCCGGCCTGTGCACGCTTGTGTGTATTGCGTGTGTCTTTTTTTCTTTCTTTTTTTTTTGGTGGGGGGGGGGGGGAGTAGGGTGGGGGGGGGGGGGGGGGAGGACAGCGTATGTGATTTGGTGTTTCTCATTTTAAAACCATGAGTCAGTCGGCGTATCATTTTCTGATTTACAGATATTTCATTTGTGCGACTGTGACGTAGTTTATCTTATTTGTTTGTAAGCGCTCTCAGTTCATGTCAGATACGGCACTCTGAATTTCTTCAGATTAGACACAATTATACTAGGGCACCTACAAAATGATACTAGGACACCTCACAGAAACATTTCAGTAGACTGAAATCATTAGCCTGTGTGTTGTTTGTCTTTTCTCTTCTCTCCGCAACAGTAGTGTTCAACAGATACATTGGAACTACGAGAAACAGATGGTGACATATTTTGCAAGGCCAACTGATTTATAGCCCTCCCCCTCCTCCTCCACCGCCCCCCCCTCCCCCCCCCCCCCCCCCTCCGATAAATTTTGAATCTTGTTTAGTTGCAATTTAATCACTAAATTGTATCTTCTGTGCTGTTCTTTTCATTTCAGTGACTTTATTCCGTTGTAGCCTAAAATTTCCTTTCCCTGTTGTTTGCAATAGGTTGTCACGAATTCTAATCACAGCTTCTATCTCTTTTGCTCACCATGGTTGTTTTTCAGTTAATTTAACACGTTTAGTTCGAAACAAGATATGTTTACCATGCTGCAAGTGTAGTATCAGGATGATTGTGTTGATAAAATCTGCCACACGTAGATCAGCCAGAAATTTTGATGTTTTTATAGCTGCTATAAACTTGTGAGCAGACCTGGGGATTTCGACGCCTTTCTTTGACCAAGTTAAGCAGACTGGAAGATGATCACTAAGACCAGGGCTAAGTACAGCAGTTTCTACAACGTTGTTAGAATCACTTACATAAATGTGATCAATTTACGTTTTTGACTGTGAAATTATCCTTATGGGCGAATTTATTGATTGAGTTGAATTGCACATTTCATGTTTGTTTTCATTTATTATGTGATTTCAGAAAATCCATGTAAAAAATCTCCAAGCAAGATTCTTTTCTTAGAATAACTAAATACATCTTCGAGCATAAGTTCAAAACCATCAAACCACTCGACTCTTTCTTCTAGGTTTTCGTATAAGAAGCCTACTACGATCGGTTGGGTTCCTCTCAAGTGAATGTCTAGTCATGCGCATTCAATCCTATATTTATCAAACAAATTTAGCCTTTCATAAATTACAGATTGGTGAATACTAGTTACTGTAGCCGTTTCTAGTTGGCTGTAGCTTCTCGTCTACGAAGGTTGTATCCTGAAATCAATATTATATTGTCAGAAAATGCACTAGATAGTCTACGGAAGCTGTATCCTGAAATCAATATTACATTGTCAGAAAATGTACTAGATAGTCTACGAAGGTTGTATCCTGAAATCAATATTAAATTGTCAGAAAATGTACTAGATAGTCTACGAAGGTTGTATCCTGAAATCAATATTACATTGTCAGAAAATGCACTAGATAGTCTACGAAGGTTGTATCCTGAAATCAATATCACATTGTCAGAAAGTGCACTAGATAGTCTACGAAGGTTGTATCCTGAAATCAATATTACATTGTCAGAAAGTGCACTAGATAGTCATGATTCAGAAAAAAAAGAACAAAAGACATGAAAACAGTCATTTGAATCGGATAGGATTGAAGGCACATCTGATGATTTGTTCATTAGATGACATACATCAAGATAAACTATTTTTAACCCAGCTTTACACAGCCTCTTTGCATTGCTACCGTTATTGTCAATGACAAAATCATGACAATTACGGCTGATTACAAGGAGGAAATTAACGCATACAAACAGATATGGCATTCGGTACAAAATGTATGTGAAGAGTAAAGCGGGAAAATGACCGGAAACAAAGGAAGAACACACATTCCACCCACGAGTTGAGTACAAGACTGGAAGTAAGAAAAGGAATGTAATCATTCAGCCCCGGGGCTTTACACGATCTCAGCGCAAAAATATATATGTACTTCAATCCAGTATACCAACTGTACACGTCCGAGTTTTTCGAGCAGGCCTCTCGCGCATCGAACGAGTAACTTCGATATGGCACTCCTCATATGTAAGAAGAAGAAACCAATCACAAATAAAGTCTAACAGCATACTGATGAATACAAGACCGAGAGGAAATCTATATAAAGTAGACACATGTTCAAAAGTTCATTCACGGAAAACCACAGTTTCGTCCTTGTGGGTCGAATACAATTACCTATCGTCACACACATCTAGCGATGTATGTAAAATAACATGTATTAATGAGGTGATGGTCACAGACCTGGTGATGATCACTGATGTCCAGGGTGGTATGCCAGCTGTGAAACCAAGCACATTAGTTGCTAGGCACACAGGTGAACAAGATTGTTGGGGAGGTGGGTGGGGGGGGAGACTATGAATATTGTGAATGGAGCCCGGCATTGTATTTATGACATCGCGATCGTGTCTAGTCGTCTGATTTATGACATGGGGGGCGGGTGGGGGGGGGGGGAGGGGGGGAGGGAGCAAGCTCATGATCTCCAAAAATATCTCTGTGACATGGCCAGATTCCACAGGAAGCAAATCCACTTACAGCATTTGACATTGTAGCTGACTTCGAGTAGGCTTCACCGAAAAGACGGCTCACTTGGAAAGATGAAACAGACCTCCCAGGGTACATCTGCAGCTGCTTCTCCACAGCCAGATCATAGAAAGTCTGTAGACGTTTGAACAGTGGAAAAGACAGCTTAAAAGGGGTGTCCACCAATATGGACTAGAGGTCCATATGTGTAAAAGTAGGTGGTCCATATATGTAAAACATGTCCAAGTTGAAAAAAGCACCTGTGCATGGAACAGGGACTGCAGATGAAAGTCTTAGTGTGCATGAATCACAGTCTTAAGGTTTGTCTCACAGCTGACACAGTTATCTTTAAAGGTTCTGAAAGCGTATTAGGAATTGTATTGCTCAGTCGTGGACTATAATCTTTCGCTGTTAAATTAAAACTACCTCGTGTTAAGGTTTAACCCGTTCGCTGCTTGAAGCTGCTTGAAAATGTTACAAACAAAGGCTTTCCCAGTGCCAGGGAAATCTAATGATTTGGGGGTAATAATTAACAAAAAATTCTAGCTCAGAAACTACAAAAGATATAACAATGAAATATATATGATTTTTGAAGGAAATTGAATGAAGATTTTGAATCTGGGCTTCTTTTGTTTTAATTTTGATAATAAAAAAGTATTTAGACAATTAGATTTGGATAGATTTTTTTGCACGATCAAAAGCATATGTATTTACCACTACAGCTTCACATCCAAACAAGAACACAAAGCAAAAAAGTTGAAAATAAAGTTTGTATTGTCACACTACACCTGTAAATGAAAGTAAAACAGTTTAGAAGTCTATCAAGACGCTCACACTCTATGCAGACAGGTCAGTCCACGACCACGCCCCCCTCTCCCCACCACGCCCCCTTGCCGGACTTCAACCCTCTCTTTCACTGCTCCTCTTCCCCTACCTTTCCCTCTGCCCTGTGCCGCGCCGCGAGCAGGCCGCGCTCCCCTCTCACGCTGACTACCACGTCACTGACCACTGGCACGCAGTGCAGAGTACACACTAGGCGAGCTCGTTCGACGCTGGCAAACCAGTCAGCTGAACACACATTGAGGTCACACAGCCCGACTCAGTAACTGACGAATACGGTCAGCAATTCCATCACAATCATCATCTCACCTTTATGCTCGAGTAAGTTGTTGAATAAAAGATTATTGTCTTTGTCAAAAATCATTAGCAGAGCCTGCTCAGCTGTGTAAATACGTTGATTTGGTCGCTGTGCTTGTCGAAGGTTGCGCCGCCATCTTTGCAAGCGAGACGAAGTGCTGGCTGGTCATCCAGTCAGTGATGAGAATAAATGGGCTTTCCCCTCACGTGTGGTCATTTACATATCATTTTAATACTACAGACATATAAGGCTTACTACGCACACTCTATTTAAGTCCGTTGATAGAAATAGTAACGAATGAAAATTCAAGAAAAATGCATGACGTCAGTGGACGGCCCATAGGCACTGGGAAAGCATTTTTAATGCGGCGTCAGCTGACAGCTTAAAGGCACTCTACGGGTTAAATATGCAATGTGCGTAATGTTACAAAAATAAAACCCAACAAACTTGGATGCGTGTTTTTTGTCGGCCTATGCTTTTTTTTTTTTTGGGGGGGGGGGGGGGGACAAAGAAAACAACAACAACAACAAAAAGACCGTCTCCCTGCCTTTCATTGAAGACGATGTTTCTTGATCCAAAAGTCTGAGAAAAAAAACAACTATTCTATTTAGACCAGTTACAACTCATCCGGAATCCCTGCATATGACTTTCTCTTTGGATAACTTCAGGGTCTGAACTTATTCCCAGTCGCTCGAAGCAGTAGTGTCTTCCGAATGGTGTAATGAAAGTTGTCATTAGCTGAGACTCTTCTATCTGGAAAAAAAATCCGCTATTGCAATCTAGCTTGCTGAAGAAGACGACGGTGGCCCCTGATAGCTGAGCAAGAAGAGGATCAGCAGAGAAAATGTTTCTCTTCTTACACTTTCATTGAGTCGACACAAATCCTGATTTTGCCATTTGACTTTGGTACTGTGACTATAGGGGCGCCGCACCAGCAGTCTGTTGGTTGTGTCACAGGTCGGATGATGTGTTCTTCCAAGCTTCCACTTTACCTTTGATGGGAAGTGCCAAACGTTGATAATGGACAAAGGTTTGCATCTTCCTTCAAATTGACTTTATATACTTCATTTTGCCCAAACCTGTCCGGAAATTTCTTTTGAAATTTAGTTTCTTTTTGGACTTTATTTTCCTGCTCATTCACCCGCTCCAATAATACGTGTAAGGCTTCTATGGTGGCTCTTTGGAGTTAGAGAGAGATCTTGTTCAGCTGAGATATTGTCAGTAGACAGTGCGCAGCACCTGAGTTGATTTTCTCCCGGACTATGCAATTTATTGTCAGTCTTTATGAGGGGAATTTTTTTTCAGGCACGACTGTCACGTCCACCGCACATGTGTCCACTCTATCAAATGTGACTTGCTTTCCATTCTTCATGAGTTTCGCATGCCATAAATCTTCTTGAATGGTGCTAATGGAGTTGGACGACTTCTCCTCTTCATGGAGCCCCAAATCAATCATTTTCTTGATCGTGTCTAGTCGTCTGATTATTTTCTTTGTCCCGCACATAGCTGTATAATGACCATTTTTCTTCTGCTCCTTGAACCCCTCGTTCATCTTTCTTTTGGTTTGAACTTCCTGGTCTGCTGATTTGTGAACTGACACTGGATCCTTGTTGGCCTGTACTAATTGATTGAGACTGCTGTCGTCAGTTCCGCCTATCTCCGGGTATCTAGCTAGAGTCGGCTTTTTTGTCTTCGAGAAATTTCCCCCCGACTGCTTCTTCTCCGACTACCACTATGTGATCTCATATCAAGCGATCTTCCAGTTCTCCAAGATTTCGCTAACTGATGCAACAAAAGCCTCGATACTTTCACCACCCAGCTCTTGGGCGGCGCATGTGTAAGACTTGAACGTCTCTCCTCCAACACAAAAATCATCAAAGGCACTTTATCTAAGTTCTTTGTGTCCCTTTCGTTTCCAAACTGAAACCCATCAAATCTTATGTCCATCACATCCTCCCCACCGACAGTGGCGAGAGAACCACATAAAAGTCTAATAACTAAACTTGAAGGCTTTGGAATAGGTGGAGACATACTCTCATGGATTTCTGATTTTCTAAGTAATAGACAACAATATGTTAAAGTTAGGAATCAGGTGTCTGATCTTGGGAAAGTTACTAGTGGGGTCCCCCAAGATAGTGTCCTGGGACCCACCCTGTTTATTTACTACATAAATGATATGCCTGATCTTGTTAGAAGTCTGGTCAAAATCTTTGCTGATGATACAAAAGTTTACACCCCCATAGAGACAGTTGATAATTCCACTGAATTACTGAAGAGTATTGATGAATTTGTTGCATGGACAAACGCCTGGCAGATTAAATTTAATAATACGAAGTGTAAAGTTCTTCATGCAGTAAAAATAGTCCTAGGTATGATTATTAATTGGAAGGTGTATTGCTTGAAGAGACTAATGCTGAAAAAGACCTAGGAGTGATAATAGACCCTGATTTATCATTTGATATACACGTAAGTGAAACCATTAAAAGAGCAAATAGACTAGCAGGGATGATTGTAGGCAATATTCAGTGCAAAGATAGTGAAGTAATGGTTTCATTATTTAAAACACTAGTCAGACCGATATCGAATATGGCAATGCTGTATGGACAACAAATTTGAAAAAAAAAACAGTAATCCATCGAAAATATTCAGATAAGATTTACACACACACACACACACACACACACACACACACACACACACACACACACACACACACACACACAAAATGTTAGTAGTTTGCGGAAGTATTCTTATGAACAAAGGCTTCAGTTTTTTTTTTTTAATTACCAAGTTTGGAATACAGGTGCCTATGTGGCGACATGATTGAAACTTACAAACTTACACATGGATTTTGTGACATTAAAACCACTGGCACACTATTTCAGTTGAATACAGAATATACAACTAGAGGGCACCTGTTCAAACTAACAAAAAATTACTAAAACTTCAAAAGCAAACAAACGTTTTCACTAACATAATTGTTAATACTTGGAACAACTTGCCAGTCAATGTTGTTGGAGCAGAAACTGTTAACACTTTCAAAAATTTTAATGATAAACACTGGATACACCTTATGTTTCAAACAAAATATTGACTTGCATTTTTTAAACTACGCATGCGCTTTATAAAAGTGCGATAATAAGACCAAAATATTTCTCGCTAAAACCATAAATTATCCACATTGAGCAGGCTAAACGCTGAAAATGCCTAATATGCCACCGATATGATATGATATGAGAAAAACGTAGCACACTCCCCGTCTTCTTCTCTGTTCAGTCCTGTTGCAATAGCATAGTTCTCAAACTGACGTTCTTCCGTAGTTATTTGTTGCAAGTCCACAGCTATCTGCATTCAGTTTGGACGGTACGTTTGCCGTATACTGCCGTGGGTTTGCCATTATTTTTCTTTTGCGATTAAATCGAAAGTTAACCGAATATCGATACCCGACTATCCAATGTAAACGACGATCGTATCTATCTATAAACATTGAAAACAAACTCCACTTACAGTTAGATCCACATCTGAGCCTTGCTTCTTGCGTCTTTTACCTGTGTTCAGCGTTTTGTGACATCATAAAGAATTAGCAAGTATGGGCTAAGGTATTACGGAACTGGAAACCAGTATTTTATGCATCACTCGCCAACACAGAGCAAAAAAAGGTACGCTCAGGTTGAAAAAGAAGCAGTAACCTGGTGTTGCGAGAAATGTTCAGATTTCCTGGTTGGACTTTCACCATCGAAACTGATCATAAGCCTCTGCTCGCTGTACTGAAAACCAAACACTCGGATGAGCTGACTCCAACGTTTTCGCGTGAGAAGAATGATGCGTTTCTCCTGTAGTATTGTCCATGTCACTGGAAAGAACTTTGTGACTCGCTGAACAAGATCGCTTTAAGGCTCAATCGTCTTGGTGAAGACATTTCCTGCAGAAAGACTACAAGAAATTAGGGGGAAAACGGGACAAAGATTTTATCTGGGTCAAACAATTTTGCGAGTAGCCGAAAAGAGCGGAGAGAGATGCATTTTTGAAACCGTACTTGACAGTACGTGATGACTCGATTGCTGAAGATGGATCGCCGCTGTTTCAAAAAGGCATAGTCATTCCTTCTAAGCTGCAAGAAGATATTCTTGCGGCGCCTTTGGGAAGGATAAAAATGGAAATTGTAAAGTTTTGAGCCAGGAGCTGCGTTTGGTGGCCACATTGATCAAAGCGGATTGAAAAGAAAATGTCAAAGTGTCCCATCTGTGAAAAAGAAAGAAAGGGTCCTGAGCCACTACAACCTAAGACACCTGACTACCCTTGGCAAAGAGTGGGAATCGATCCCTTGGAATGGAAAGGTCAATCCTTTTATCTACTGATTGTAGACAAGCTAAGACACCTGACTACCCTTGGCAAAGAGTTGGAATCGATCCCTTTGAATGGAAAGGTCAATCCTTTTATCTACTGATTGTAGACTACTTTTCCAGATGGATTGAGATTGCTCTTCTGAAACAGACAACTTCTCTTGCTGTCACCAAACATATCAAAGAAGAAGAAAACTGGCAGCATCATCAAGGACTGTTCACTGACAGGAACACAGAATCATCACAAAAGGTGGACGACGTGTGAAGTGTCCGCAGAAACTGAACTTCTAGGACAAGAAAACGAAACAAAACGATGATGACAGTAAAATATGTTAGTTGGTAGTTCAACTTAAGTTTTTATTTGTTGAATTTTCTGTTCAACTGACTCTTAAAAAATAGAAGATAATCGACAGACACCATGTGTGTGCTGTTAGATATTTTCGTTTTAGGCTCAGGATTTAGGCGTCTGCTATACCAATGAGAGAGCATTGGAGATGATGTTCCGTGTGCTGAAGATTCAATGACGCTCTGCTCGGCCTCCAGTTACCACCACTGACAGTTCCACTTTGTGGTAATACTGCCTTAGCTCATAATACTGGCCAATTCTATAATGACCTCCTCCTCCTCTTCTTAATAACTCGAAGATACTACCGATGATGATGATGATGATGATGATGATGATGATGAGTGGTCTTTTACTACTATCACTTTTCCGTCCAATGGTGATTATTGGTGGTTTTCTTACCACGATACAGGTTTTCATTTTTGTTGAGAAGAGATTGATTACACATTCCTGGACTTATTATTGTTCTCAGGCTTATTAATTAGTAGTATATATTGCCGATACCTACGAGAGCGGTTGGGGTAGACTCAGTAGTAGTGGTTTAAAACCAAAGCGCTGAAAAGTTCTGAAAAAAACAGTCAAGGAAGAACTGTAAAGCAATATGGTTTTAAACCTTCGGACTCGAAAAACTGGACGAACATAAGATAATCTACTTTATATTCGGTTCCTTGTGTTGTTTAGAGACTTCGCATCATATTCGAAAGACTTCTTCACACACACACACACACACACACACACACACACACACACACACGCACACACACACACACACACACACACATGGAAATAAAAAAAGATGCAACTTGAAATAAAGCGAATGGGTTTGGACTTGAAAAACTGGATGAACATAAGGTAATCTACTTTATATTCGGTTCCTGGTGGTGTTTTGAGACTTCTTCACACTCACACGGAAAGAAAAAAGATGCTGCGACTTAATAGGCGGAGAGGGGGAAAAATAAGTAAAAGGCAAAAAAAAAAAAGAAGAGACAAACACGACTTGACACGGACCAGTATTCGCTTTTTCCCGCACTAAAATTAAACTACTAAACCACCGCCACAAAGTTGTTCTTCCCAGAAAACATTTTCTAAGTTCTGAAATGATTTTTGTTGTTGTTGTTTTCTGACATGATTGCGTTTTGATACGAAACAAAACTACTGTATTTTGCGCCTCCTGGCTAATTAAGATGGTTGAGGGAATTCACACGAACAGAAAGAAAAAGATGGAAAGACATTTTCTAACATTGTTATAAAACATCTAGAGATGGTTTCAAATCAGACTGTTGCATAAATTACTTCCAACCCAGAGATTATCGTTCCTACATCGTTTAGTGAACTCTTCTATATGTAATCTTTGTGAGCAAGAAGAGCAGACAAGTTCTCATATGCTGTTTGTATGTCATATTACACACCAATTTTGGATGAATGTACAGCAGTTGCTGACTCGGAAACGTTCACACTGTCAGTTCACTCGGTCAGCAACAGCATCGCTGAGGAAGATGGCCGGATGGCTATCGAAAGCTATGAGTGAGTAGTGTATTTTCTTCTGTTGGGAGACTTGTTCTAATTCTAGGTAGCAATATGTTCACATTGTCATAACTTAGTGATTGACAAAGAACTTGTATTATTTGGTGTTAAGCAGAATGTACGGACAGACACTGTTCTTGATTTTATGATATTAGTTGCGAAAATTTACATATACAAATGTAAACTGCTAAATGCACAACCACATGTGCAAACCTTTGTTACATTGTTGAAAGACAGATATTACTTAGAACGTTACATGGCAATTACAAATGGAACTTGTGCACAATTTGTACAAACTGGCTTTTGTACAAGTCGATTCTCGATTATAGTTTGAATGTTACAATTCAAAATAGAATTTCATCTGTAAACTACCAGTACCACATTCATCACAATCTACTTCTACTGCGTGTTTTTGAAAATGGTTGAATATTTGTATAAAATCGTGTTTGATTTGTATTTAATATGAGAATGCTAATAGACCGCACCCCACCCCTTTCCCTAGCCCCCAACTACCCCCCCCCCCCCACCCCTCCTTTAAAACTATTTTCCCACACCAAAGTTAAACTACTAAACCACCGCCACAAAGTAGTTCTTCCCAGAAAACATTTTCCTGTAAGTTCTGATTTTTTTTTTGTTTGTTTTCTTTTCTGACATGATTGCGTTTCGATATGAAATACAACTACTGTATTGTGTGCCTCCTGGCTTAAAAAAGATGGCTGAGAGGGAAAAAAACAAAGAAAGAAAAAATACACAAGTGGGATAGGCAGGGAGGGTCTTAGAAGGAGGGGTGATATACGTGTTGAGGGCTGATGCGCTTCTTCCTGGCATTAAAGTTCTGAAATGATCTTTTCTTTTATTTTCCACAGAAATCCGAATATGAAAGTACCAGTAACTGTACCAGCAAAACCGTGTTCTTCTACTGCGTCAGCAAATGCTAAATAACGATTAAATCCGAAAAGAAAATCGGACTGTCATCCGGACATCTCTACTGCTCCTTCTTCGACCTAAGAGACACTACCAATCCTGTGGCTTGATACAACACTCTGTAAACATTCCCAGGCTTGAAGGAAACAACTCTAGGGGAGGACCACCACCTGACCACCCGTCCTCCTCCCCTTCTCCAACAAGTATAAGAGGAATCTTAACACTATCTACAAATTTGTTTCTAGCGGCTTGGCTATCGTCAGGATGAAGTTTGGGTTGCCCACCGCCGGTGTTATATAGCGTGTGGGGCCCGGTTGCAGCTGTTTTAGCGTGCGTGTTGGTTGCACGTATTTTTGGGGGGTTTTCAGGTTGTTGTACGGGGTGTGTTCACTAACAACGATTTCCATTTATGCCTGCAGTTGTTTACTATTTCTGTTTTAGTATTAAGAGTTGCTAAGTGTGGTTTATGTAGTATTGGCCATTTTTCAGTTAGGCATAGGTTGCATCTTTTTGAAATATTGCTGTATGGTGATGCCCTTTTTATGATTTTCCAGGATATGTTATAATTTATTTTTGCGTCTTTAAGTTTCCAAATGTATTTGCTCAATTCAGTTTCGTTTTTGTATTTTTCTTGCTGAATGACTGTTTGTGGTTTGCATATCTGGTTTTGAAGTGGTTTTCAGTGATCCCTATGTATGTTTCTTTTTCATTTTCTGATGTCACAGTAGCTTGGTATACAATGTTGTTGTGAAGACATTTATTGTTTAGTGGGCACTGCTCTTTTTTGGTGCAATTGCAAGATTTCCTTTCTTCACCCTTCTTTGCTGTGTTGGTTTTCATTTTGTTGGATGCGTCAATTAGGTCTTTGAGGTTGGGCATACATGAGTACGATAGTTTGACAGTGTTTTTGTTAAATATTTTGGACAATTTGTGTTCTTTTGGAAATGAAGTTGTTAGGATTTTGAAGAATTCTTTCCCTATGTTTGTTTTGAGTTTCCCGTCATATGGGGGGTTATACCATATGATTTTTCTTTTCCTATTTTTCTTGCTTTTATTTGTGTTGTTGTCTGGGTTGTATTGTAATTTGTAATTGTATCCACTTCTTTGTAGTGCCTCCTGGTATTCTACTGCTGCATTGTTGAACACTCTCTCACTGCGTGACAGGTTTGATAGTCTCTTGTTTATGCCGTGGGGTATGGTCTTTAATACAGATGGTGGATGGTTACTTTTGATGTGTACATAAAGAGGTGTATCGTTGGGTTTCTTGTATGGTTTATATATGTGATTGTTGAGATCCAGTGTTATGTCTAAGTAGTTCACTACCTTTTTATTTGCTTCAATGGTAATCTTTAAGTTGTGGTTTTGGAAGATTTTGCATAGTTCTTTCTTCTTATTTTCGATGGTTCTTGGGTTGTTGGTTAGTGCAGCGAGGCCATCATCTCTGTATAGTCTGACTTGTTTTCCGAGTTTTTTCTTGATGTTGGACAGCATGAATAGTCCGACCAGTTCACATGTTTCTGCACCATCGTATGATCCCATGGTTACATCAAATGTTGAGTTTCTGTTCGTTTTCTTGATCCAGGTTTCATTTTTGCTGTGTAGTAATGTTTTCTTGGTGTGGAGAATGATTTCCATTTCTGACCCTGTTATGTCTGTGTGGTTACTGGCAAACTTCAGGGCTTTGGTGAGTAGTTCCTCATCTATAGATGGGTAAAAGTCTATGTCAAATGTGATGAATACTGTATTACTTTGTTTATTGAGTTTTTTTTAACCATTGGATAACTTCGTATGTGTTCTTCCAGAAGTTGTATTCAGAGTTTGATTTTACGTTCTTCATTATTTTTTCCAGAATTTTCTTGCTTATTTTGCCTAATTCAGATTTGGATGGGTTTATTAGTCTACATGTTGGATTGTTATGAAAATTGGGCTTGTGGTCTTTGAGTGTTATCAAAGCTTCTTTTGTTGCTGTCGCTTCTATCCTGTCACTTAGGTCTATGCGCTGTGCAAGTTCTTTTTCTTTAGTGCGGATACTGTCATATATATTTTTGTCAGCTTTTTTGTAGTTTTTCTGGATGTTTTTGTCAAGGAGTTGAGAGTATTCCTTTGGTTCCATTTTTGACTTCGCAATCTCCATGAGTCTATCATCATCTTCAAAGTCATCATCCTCATCATCGTCATCGTCGTCATCATCATCATAGTACGGTCTAACATCTAAAGCTTTCAGCAGCTTCTCCGGATCCATCAAAAACCTAATTGACGCATCCAACAAAATGAAAACCAACACAGCAAAGAAGGGTGAAGAAAGGAAATCTTGCAATTGCACCAAAAAAGAGCAGTGCCCACTAAACAATAAATGTCTTCACAACAACATTGTATACCAAGCTACTGTGACATCAGAAAATGAAAAAGAAACATACATAGGGATCACTGAAAACCACTTCAAAACCAGATATGCAAACCACAAACAGTCATTCAGCAAAGAAAAATACAAAAACGAAACTGAATTGAGCAAATACATTTGGAAACTTAAAGACGCAAAAATAAATTATAACATATCCTGGAAAATCATATAAAGGGCATCACCATACAGCAATATTTCAAAAAGATGCAACCTATGCCTAACTGAAAAATGGCTAATACTATGTAAACCACACTTAGCAACTCTTAATACTAAAACAGAAATAGTAAATAACTGCAGGCATAAATGGAAATCGTTGTTAGTGAACACACCCCGTACAACAACCTGAAAACCCCCCAAAAACACGTGCAACCAACACGCACGCCAAAACAGCTGCAACCCGGGCCCCACACGCTATATAACACCGGCGGTGGGCAACTCAAACTTCATCCTGATGATAGCCAAGCCGCTAGAAACAAATTTGTAGATAGTTTAAAGATTCCTCTTATACTTGTTTTAACTAATGTTGCTCCCCAAGGGGTTGAGCACCATAGAATTGTTTTAGGCTTTTTTAATATACTGATCTATATATATATATATATATATAATATATATATATATGCCACTGACACCGTTATAGTCACTGCCACCGCCACCGCCACAGCATCAAGAACCACCATGATGCACTCCTCCGGTGGTGCTACACTCTCGACTGCCAAGGAAGAGGACAACAACATGGAGGCTGATGATCTGACGACCAACTCCTTGGTTGCAGTCAAGCGCAAATCATCGAAACCTCCGTCGTGGATTGTCATCAGTGCTATCTTCAACAGAAACTAATACGTGTTGGCTAGCGTCCTGTCGTCCGATATTAAACGCATACTGACAAAGGTCTTGTGGGGGCTGGAGGGGTAATCTCGCTGGAACGAAACATTTTTCGGGCCAGTTCGAGCCGACGCTTTGCTCTTGCTGATCGAAGAACCTAGGCCGGAGTTGTTTATCGCAAAAAGTATCATGGACCAAGTGGAAGAGGCTGACTGTTACAACCGGTTCGTGGCAAAACTGATCGAGAGCGGGGCGATGTCGAGTCAGTTGAAAAACAAAGTGGTGGATATATGCCACAACAAGTACCTGCCCCCGGTGCCCAGGTTCATGATCCAATTCGTGCAAAACAGAAATGTTGCGGATCCGGAGAAGCTGCTGAAAGCTTTGGATGTTAGACCGTACTATGATGATGATGACGACGATGACGATGACGAGGATGATGACTTTGAAGATGATGATAGACTCATGGAGATTGCGAAGTACTTGTGAGATGACGCGACACTAGAACGCGGTCTGTCCAGGTGGATTTTGAAAAAAAAAAAAATCAATGATCCAAAGACTATAACGCTCATTGCGATACGTGAGGGCAGGACTCCAACGCTCTCGCCGACTTTGAGCGGGGTATTACGAAGACGGCCGAAATCCCTCTGCTGAACCTGAGCCTGAACGTTGTGCAGGCCACTCCACCAGTTAGTGCGCAAAATGTGTCAAGATCTAGGGGCTGTTTTGGAAGAGGGGGTGGAAGAAGAAAAAGCTTTTTCTCGGACACTGCAGCCAGTCGCAGACGCCTGGGTGGTTTGATCGCCGACTGGTTTTTGGCCAGGAAAGACAGGGTCTCGTTTCCAAGCATTTGAAATGTGAAATAATGTACTATGTCTACGCGCTGGATTTAGATAAACCCTTGGGCCTAGCCTCGACGAGTCGGCGGACGATGATGAAGATGACGATGACAGTGATGACGAAGACGACGATGAAAAAGAGTGGTGTGAACGACTAAACTGGAGATTCCTAGAGTGTCACGTTCAGTCTTTCGGCAAGGAGTGGGCACGATGTCATAATCAGTCCTCCCTGAGTATGGCTCAAAGCGGGTTTCGCTTGGCGTCTTTGAGGCCCGAAAGGAATCCCAGCCAGGATGTGGTAACGCGCTACCAGTGCTGGATTGGCCTGAGAAAGTGGCAAGACGATGACGATCCCGATCTGGAGCATCTGTGAAAAACGTGCGAAGAGCAATGGCAGTGTCCTTACCTGTGCAAAAAACTCGGCCATCCTATGGTGAACTTCATCGAAGATCTGCAAAAGGTGGGTGACCCGAGACCGCGGGATATGAACCATGCCAGAGATCTCTACGGCGCTCAATGGTTTTGAGTCTGTATTGAAGAATATGATAACGAGTCTAGGAGGAGGGGTTGGTAACTATAAAGTGACCCCTCATCAGTCGTTTTGTTTCATTCTCCCACTGGCATTCGCCGTGGCAAGATCTACTGCTCTCCTGCCCAAAGAAGAACAGCCTAGCTGATCATCCTACTCGCCTTTCAATCTCCAACATGTCAACTACTACAAAAGAGGCAACAGGTCCTCCCACTATTTCTAACATCACCAACAAGGGGTTTCTCTTTCTCGTTTTTCCTCCTCCTCTTCCTTCTCTTCCTCCTCCTCCTTCCATGCCACTCTCCACTCAGCAGCTGCAACTGGTAGAGGCTTGTACCGCCGATGATGACTTTGGTAAACCACTGACAGAGGCCACTGATGATTCTCGTCAGTCATATTCTAAAAGTTGTCAGCAGCAGCAGCCTTCTGCACAAACCTTGGCTTGTCAGCTGACAGCCACTGCAGCATCTACCACCACCGCTACCACTACTACTACTACTACTACACCTGTGATGGTAGTGATAGTACTTCTACTTCTGCCATTGCTTTGGCAGTAGTTATAGGAGATGGGAAGATGATGAGCGAGGAAGGAAAAGCAACCATTTGGCACAATTACGCGCAGAATTCCAATCTGAAGATGTACTCTATCCAGCAAGCATCCACGAGCGCCTTGAGGGTTTTCCTGGACCCGGGAAAAAAAGACTCTAACATGAAAGTGGTCATGGTTTGTTTTAGTGCTAACGTCTGTTTGCGCGGGACCATTTCCGAATACGAAAGGAAAAGGCTTCTTGAGAAGCTGAACGAGACTTTCCCTGAAGCCAGAATCCTAATGGGTTCCGTGATCTTCCCTCTGCATGGAGGAAAGT
>CM065735.1:543851-551351 GCA_033310375.1 Conus canariensis
CGTCCTCAACTTCATCCTCTTCCTCTTTATCGCCCTTGGGCAAGCCATCATTTTTTACTCCGTGCGAACCAATCAAATGTCAGCAAACCAGACGGGTCAGAGTTCACAGGATGGTGACCTTGCGCGTAGACTGCTCACCATTGCTGTGTCGGATTTCCTGTGCTGGTTCCCCATTGGTCTCCTGGGCCTCCTGGCCTCTCAGGGGGTCTCCGTGTCTGGGGAGGTCAACGTTGCCATAGCAATCCTCGTGCTGCCTTTAAACTCGGCCATCAACCCTTTTCTATATACCCTGAATGTCCTGATGGAGAAAAGGCGTCGGACACAGGAGGACAGACTGCTTAAGCAAATTCAAACTCTGGACAGAACTGCAGAATGAACACGACATTGGATTCTATCGTCAGAGTTATCTGATATTTATATAACAATGAAAGCAAGTCGTTCAAGCCACAAAAGACCTGGATGACATTTATTAGACAAAATATAGAACTAATGCATGTACAATGTGTGGAAAAATACACAAATAATATTACTAAAGAAGACAAGCTTCTCTTGATGAATTAGACAATTAAATTTCTACGTGCCTCGGAAATAACCGAAATTGATTTTGTTTCCAATCACACTCCTCTTTAAGTTTTCGTGCTGAAAATAAGCAGCATGGAATGAATTAGGAACACTAATCTATCTAGCTAGCTAGCTAGCTATCACTCTTTCACTGTACCTAACACTCTGTCTGTCTATCTATCTATCTATCTATCTATCTATCTATCTATCTATCTATCTATCTATCTATCTATCTATCCATCTATCTATCTGTCTGTCTATCTATCTGTCATTCTATCTATCTATATGGACTCATTTAAATCGCAGAACTGTTTCTTTTTCACTTAATCTATTCTTCCAAACTTCCAGAGTTCTAGGATTGAGCTCTTACAAAACACAGCAGATAGTTTAGATGGCATTTGTTATCAACTGCTTTGAAGTTTGCCTTCTCCTTGGATGGAGCTGCTATTTTCATTAAAGCAAAGTGACTTTGGAATAATAGCACTGTTCCTCAAGCCTGGAGAGCTCACGAGGGATACCATTTTGGGGAAAATGGTTGACAGAAGACCTTGAGGTGTGGGTAAGAACCAATTTGTCTGACTTTTGAAGATTAACAACGTCCAGGAGAAGAAAAAGAACAGAAAACCAAGTGATGAATTGTTAAGTGGAAAAACAAATTTCCTGGTTCTTCAGGCTAGTTCCACGAAAGGGTGATGTACATCAGATCATATAATGCCATATAATAACCAAATACAGAAGTAGTGTTCCCGTAGAAAGGTACCATGGCCTCGTGTTTTTGTGTTAAGAAAAGCATGGGAAAGTGTTTGGTACGCCAGTTGTGCTTACAAAAAGAAAACAGAAATCTGGAAAGATGTATATGTTACAAAACGACGCTTCTCGATAGGCATTCATACATGAACAAGAATTGTGTAAGTGAAAGGTACATATATGTCAGTAATGTATGGTATTAATTTCATCCAAAGATGTTTACTGCGGATTTTATCCTTCCGAGTACGTTGTCAATGTACCTGAAGTACTCCAGAATGAATTTCTGAAAGAGATCAACACATTTCATTTGATCTAAGTTTTTAACGACACATTTATGGTACGTTTTTAGCAGGTGTGTTTTAATTAGGTGTGTGTGTGTGTGTGTGTGTGTGTGTGTGTGTGTGTGTGTGTGTGTGTGTGTGTGTGTGATGACTTGAGAGTTGACTTCAACGCAGTGACAGCCCTGACATGGTCCTTTGCGGTCGGCTTGGCTATAAGCAACATGCTCTCTCTCTCTTTCTCTCTCTCTCCCTCCCTCTCTCTCTCTCGCTCTCTCTCTCTCTCTCTCTCTCTCTCTCTCTCTCTCTCTCTCTCTCTCTCTCTCTCTCATTCTTTCTCAAAGTCGGCACCACAAAGGGAGACCTGCAAAAATATCTTGTACCTCTGAGCATAATATTGTAATTGCTCTTTAGATGTCATTTAGGGTGCTGCCTATCTTGCTATTCTCCAAATGCATCCTCTGTCTGAAGTGGCGTTGTAGGAATCTAGGTTGAAATAAGCGTGGAAGTTTCTTTTACCTCTGTCATGACTGGGGCCCCACCAGCAGCACCTGTTACCCATTCACACAGTTCTCTAAGAAGTTCATATAACACACCCATGGTCAGCTGAGCACAGAACTCATGGCCAAGCTTCATTTTGTGTTCGTGTGTCTGCGAATTATTTGCCACGTGCACGCGGCAGGTGACTAAAACAATTATTGGTCAAAGTTGTCTAGGAGCAGCTGTTATTCTGATTTCTACCTGTCCAGCAAGTGCCAGGTCCCAGCTAGTGACACAACACGCGCAATATCATATGTTGTTTTCCTTTTACCTCTTGCCTTATGTGCGCCAGAAGAGCTGACCTTTTCCTGGGCATGTTAACCGTTCATGGTTGCACAAATATTGCTTACACAGTATGTTTATCAGTCTGATTCTTTTTTGTTTGTTTGTTTCTGTGTTAGGCCTTTGATGTAATAATATGATAGTTTCTTTATATAATTGAATTCAACTTTTAAATGTGTGCTAGTTTACAGAAAGATGGCTTTATGAGTTGCTGTGCTCTCAGACTGTGGTACACAGTGCTGGGCGGTGCGTTGTGAACAGAGCATAATAATGCTCCTATTTGACAGAAAGATGGCTTTATGAGTTGCTGTACTCTCAGCCTGTGGTACACAGTGCTGGGCGGTGCGTTGTGAACAGAGCATAATGCTCCTATTCGGCTCTGTGTGTGATGGTGGTGGTGGTGGTGGTGGTGGTGGTGTGTGTGAGTGTGTGTGTGTGTTGTGTTGTGTTGTGTTGTCTGTGTGTGTGTGTGTGTGTGTGTGTGTGTGTGTGTGTGTGTGTGTGTGTGTGTTGTGTGCTGTGTTGTATGTTGTGTTGTGTTGTGTATGTTGTGTTGTGTTGTGTTGTGTTGTTGTTGTTGTTGTTGTTGTTGTGTGTGTGTGTGTGTGTGTGTGTGTGTGTGGAGGGGGGTGGGGGGTGTTGTGTGTGTGTATGTGTGTGTGTTGTATTGTTGTGTGTGTGTGTGTGTGGAGGGTTGTGTTTTGTGTGGTGTGGTGTGGTGTGGTGTGGTGTGGTGTGTGTGTGTGATGTGGTGTGGTGTGGTGTGGTGTGGTGTGTGTGTGTGTGTGTGTGTGTGTGTGTGTGTGTGTGTGTGCGTGCGTGCGTGTGGGTGTGTATGGACTCTGCAGCTCCGACTCTGCAATTTCAGGAATAGGAATTGATGGCAAAAAAGAAAGAAAAACAAAACAAACAAACAAACAAAAAATAAAGAAAACGGAAAGAAATCTGGAGAGGTCAGTTGGTATGCTTCCCCATTATTGTGTTTTTAAACCTATAAGAAATTTTGCTGTAAGAATGAAATGTTAAGAAAAGCTGAGAAAAAAAGTATCTTCAGATCTGATTAAAAGGCAATGTGAATCGTTCTCAATCAAGTACACACATCAAACCGCACATACAGAATATGATGCCGGATCCAAAAAATGTCTGCTTACCGCGTTGACGATAAGAACCGGCAATCATTATTTTCACCTCTTCATCTGCTGGAGAATTTGTTTCACCTTAAAGTAAATTCACGTAAAAGGGAAAGCGTTTCAGGGGAATGATAAAAAACAACAACAACCCAATGAAGAATTCTCACCCCTGTTTAACCATACTGAATACAATTTATTATCAATATATTTTTGTTCAAATGCCTAGGACACAAGGACGAGCGTGAGAGACGGCAGCCAAAAGACTCTAGAATGGTTGGCACGTCTGACATCCTTGACTGCATGCTGTCTCAAGACAGGCAACTCACGTACACTATTTCCCACGCATCTATACATCTTCGTCTTTCGAAATCGAACAAACTGAACATTCCACAGAACACTTCTTTAACCTGCACAATCGTGTTTGGCTTTGAAAAGGATAAAGTCGAACGGGAGCTTTACTTTATGGGCCCAAGCCAGGAAAGCTTACATGTACATTTGCAGCATCAAACCTGCAGGCCCGGCAATTCTGTCTTGATCTATGAGAAGGCATTATTCAGCCAGTGCTTTTTGAACGACCATGAACTGAACCAAGTCTTGTGGACAGGGTGTGAGCCGGAGTATGACCCTTTACCGTTGTACATCGCTCGTGAAGCTGAAATAGGCGTGGTTTTCAGGATGAAACAATCGGACGTTGACTATAACGTGACAATGGTCATCAGTGTAAACGTCTATAATCGGTCTAAGCGAGCTTTGGAAGTGGTGCACTTCTCATCCAATTTAGGTAAGAATGAATGTAGGTACTGAAAAATACCTTTCTTTATTGGTAAGCAGGACGACACTTCACGAACAGTTAGACCGCAGAGGGTCTTCAGAGAAGAAGTCTCCCCCCCCCCCCCCTTCTCTCTCGGCCCTTACAAATGCCTTGGCCCTTAACTCTTTGCACCCTGAATAGGCTGGGTCACATACAAGTCATTACTGCTGCGTGATCTTTTCTCTTAACTCTTTGCACCCTGAATAGGCCGAGTCACATACAAGTCATTACTGCTGCGTGATCTTTTCTCTTTTACTCCAACATATTGCTGTACAGAAAAGAACCGTTTTCTAGTTTTGAAGGTGGTTATCATCTAAATTACTTAAGAAATAACATGTTTGCTCTTCATCCTTCTTTCCCAGAAATGTTTGGACTGTGAATTTTTGCACATGTTATTTTCGAATATGACATTTAATCATTCAATATCACTTTACATTAAAGTAACAGATGGAGGTTTAATGGCCAAACGCTTATGGGAAACTGCTTTTAATGACTTGGGAGGCGGAGATGATGTGGTTGAGGTGTTGACGGCTGGGGGGAAAGGGGGGTGGGGGTGGAAATATGGATATGTAACGTTTTTACGCTACTGATTAAATGTAACTTTTTGCCACTTAAAAGAATTGACATGCATCAAACACTAGCTCTAACTGACGAACAGGAATCCTTGTTCAAACTGGGTATCTGGTCTTTCATTAGCTATTAATCCTAACTGTCCTGCCTATTTTATAGACTGGACTTTAGCTCTTATCAGACACTTTAAAAAGCTTTACATATATACTCACCATCGAACCAAATTCGTTTGAAACCTGTAAAATTAATTATTTCGTAATGGTAGCCTGCTCGTAATCCACACATGATATTGTTAGTTTCATAGTGTTCCGTTGATGGTCATACAAATGCATGGTATAATTCATGCAGACACCATGGTGTTGCAAAAGATGGATAACCCTTCAGTCATCATCACCATCACCATTATAACTATTGGTGTTGTTATTGTTGTTGTTGTTGTTGTTGTTATCATTTATTGTTGTTACTCTTGTAATATTGTTCCTAATTCTTGTAGTTGTAGTAGTAGTAGTAGTAGTAGTAGTGGTAGTAGTAGTAGTAGTAACAATTGTACATGCAGAAAAGGGATGATGATGATGATGATGATGATGATGATGATGATGCTGCTGCTGCTGCTGATCAGAAAAGGGATGATGATGATGATGATGAGAAAAGGGATGATGATGATGATGATGATGATGATGATGAGAAAAGGGATGATGATGACGATGATGATGATGATGATGATGATGATTCATACTTTATGATGCAGTGTGTTCCTCCTGGGTTTTTTTCTAAATTGGTATCTGTATATTTCTTTGATTTTTTTTTATTCTATCTTTTACATCCTCCTAATCACTATAGTATTATTAATGATAGTAATAATAACGATTTTTTTTCATTACTACTACTACTACTACTACTACTTATAGTAGCAGTAGTAGTAGTAGTTGTCACGGTCGCTAAGCCGGACGGCCCTACCACCCTTACCCACGCCTATCACACACTAGGTCAGACAACACAGCACACAGTTTTACAATCACGCACGCTTCTTTATTTCACACACACTCCATGGCGCCACCACTCACGCACATCCACAACTGCACACAAGTATCTTAATTCCCGCTGACTTACCCTACTCTACGATAATGACCTGGAAGACCCTAACCTAACCTAAAACACCAGTTGCGGTATATCACTGTGACCTGGGGACACAGCGATAGCCCGCACACGTGGTGACTAACCACTAGGGACAAGGATTTACCAAAGGGACTCTAATCTCTTAACTACTGCTACCACCCACACCTCTCCCCAGGACTCACCCTTCTCTTTTAACCCGGGACCACTACCAAACTGGTCGCTGCGTCCCTAAGGGAGGCAACGACAAGTACCTACACTGTGCCGGCCACTACGTCCTAAAAAGAGGCAGTAGCTAACACCCCTAACCCTACCGCCTAACGCTACACCCCTTCTACCACAAACATGGGACAACCCATCCCGGCCCGGAAAGCTCCAGTCCTCGGCGCTGTACGTGGCCCCTCACAGGCTGACAACTCCCCGGAAGACTCTGCACCCCGGCGCTGACCGTGGCTCCTCCGCGGGCCGACACCCTCCCCGAAGACTCTGCACCCCGGCGCTGACCGTGGCTTCCCGCAGTCTGACTCCTCCCCGCGATGGGCACGACACCCAACGCACACACACCAGACGCCCTCTCGACGGGTCCGGGGCTCGTAGGACGCCTCCATCTCTGAAGGCCCCGCCGGACACCAAGGGTGGAAAAAGGCCTGGTGCAGCGCCCTCTCACAGGACGCCTAAACAGGGACGAGGAACCAGTGCCGGAGAACTCCCGGAAGAGCACCGGCAGCCGGAGGAGAGCTGCCCCACAGAAGGCAGACGGCCTGGGTGGTCTCCCTCTCCCGGGAAAACAACAGGTACTGGAAAGCGCCGCTCACCTGCCGGCACGCGGCAGTAGACTGCGGTGATCTGGCCCCAGCCTCAGGACGGAACAGGATACCTGCTGACACAACTGTAGGCCCCTACTGTAATGTTGCTACTACCCGAGTCATCAAGGCACACAGGCTACTTGGTAAAGCTTTAACTCTCCATCTCCCTTGCCTACTTCCCACTCGGGCATGAGAGTGACCCCTTAAATTTTGAACACATCCCCCAACCCATTACTCACTTTGGGGTTATCAGACCCATTTCCTGCCAACCCTTACAACAGCGGTAAAACAATACTCTCCCTGAGCCAATCCACGCTATTACATATGAAATTATGAATCACACCCAATTCTCGGAGAAATAAACCAATCTAAGCGATCCAACACGGACTCCACGGGTCCCCTTAGGACATACTAAATAATCTAGGAAATGGGCAATTTCACCAGGAAATGTCTCCACACAATAACCAGTAGTAATGCACATCTCTCAGAGAAAAAACTTATCAATCTCATCGGTTTACAGTTCCAGCATGTTCACACAAGAGAATCGGCTCGCAGCCACAATCCTTTACATTATTACCCCTCTTTGCACTGTCAATTATAATCATATATCAAAAACAACATGATTTGTTCGCCAAAATTTCCATCCAGCACCTCACTCTCAT
>CM065735.1:556351-563565 GCA_033310375.1 Conus canariensis
CTTTTCCCATGTTTTGTTCCTCATATTATATATATATATATATATATATATATATATATATATATATATATATGTACACACACACACACACACACACACACACACACACACACACACACACACACACACACACACACACACAACGCGTGTCAGTATATACATTAGCAATGCTGATATCTCGCAAAGAATGTTGTACATCTTGCAAAGAATGTTGTCTGGTAGAAAGATAACAAATCTGTCTACAAAGCCACCACTCTCTGTAAGTAATATTTGTTGATTATTGTCAAATGTAAATTCTTGTCATGGATAGCATTTTAATGGCATCACTAAATTGCCAAGGGTTAGGTAATAATCAGAAAAGACGTGACGTATTCCAGTATCTGAAACAAAAATCACACTCAATTTATTGTCTACGAAACACACACTGTGATTAAAAAAAAAAAATCTGAACACATCGTCACATCGGAATGGTGCTATAAATGCTTTTTCTCTTCCAATACTTCTAGTTCTAGAGGTGTATCTGCTATGTCCAATAGCACGTTTGAATTTAAGATTAAAAAAAAAAAAATACGCAGAGACCAAGATGGTAACTTTATTGTTATTATTATGTTTAGATATATGGAACATGATCTGCTCTTTGTCAATTTATACGGACCTAACAGAGACAACCCAGACTTTTATTTAAACCTGAAAAATACTATAGAAAGTTTTAAAACCCGTAACATAATAGCAGTTGGAGACTGGAACCTTGTATTAGATCCTTCCATTGATTATGATAACTATAAGTATAATAATAATCCCAAAGCTCAGGATGCAGCTCTGAAATTGATCGACGAACTGCAGTTATCAGATGTATGGAGATAATGTAATCCTAACAGCAGGAGATACACTTGGCGAAAGATAAGCCCTCTTAAACAAAGTAGATCAGACGTTGGTTTTTTTAATTTCTGAATACGTGATTGTTCATGTGGAAGATTCTGACATCCACTATGGATATCGATCGGATCAGTCCATGGTTAGTTTAAAGTTAGAATTTGATACACAAACCATTTATAAAACATACTGGGCATTTAATAATTGTTAGAATTTGATACACAAACCATTTATAAAACATACTGGGCATTTAAAAATGGTTAGAATTTGATACACAAACCATTTATAAAACATACTGGGCATTTAATAATTGTTAGAATTTGATACACAAACCATTTATAAAACATACTGGGCATTTAATAATTGTTAGAATTTGATACACAAACCATTTATAAAACATACTGGGCATTTAATAATTGTTGGAATTTGATACACAAGCCATTTATAAAACATACTGGGCATTTAATAATTGTTAGAATTTGATACACAAACCATTTATAAAACATACTGGGCATTTAATAATTGTTAGAATTTGATACACAAGCCATTTATAAAACATACTGGGCATTTAATAATTGTTAGAATTTGATACACTAACCATTTATAAAACATACTGGGCATTTAATGATTGTTAGAATATGATACACAAACCATGTATAAAACATACTGGGCATTTAATAATTGTTAGAATTTGATACACAAACCATTTATAAAACATACTGGGCATTGATACACAAACCATTTATAAAACATACTGGGCATTTAATAATTGTCTGCTCCAAGATCGTAAGTTCTGAGCTGAAATTAATGAGGTAATTGATAAACGTTACAGAGGAATATAGCTGAAATCAATGAGGTAATTGATAACGTTAGAGAGGAATATAGCTGAAATCAATGAGGTAATTGATACACGTTACAGAGGAATATAGCTGAAATCAATGAGGTAATTGATAACGTTACAGAGCAATATAGCTGAAATCAATGAGGTAATTGATAAACGTTACAGAGGAATATAGCTGAAATTAATGAGGTAGTTCATAACGTTACAGAGGAATATAGCTGAAATCAATGAGGTAATTGATAAATGTTACAGAGGAATATAGCTGAAATCAATGAGGTAAATGATAAACGTTACAGAGGAATATAGCTGAAATCAATGAAGTAATTGATAACGTTACAGAGAAATATAGCTGAAATCAATGAGGTAATTCATAAACGTTACAGAGGAATATAGCTGAAATCAATGAGGTAATTGATAACGTTAGAGAGGAATATAGCTGAAATCAATGAGGTAATTGATAAACGTTACAGAGGAATATAGCTGAAATTAATGAGGTAGTTCATAACGTTACAGAGGAATATAGCTGAAATCAATGAGGTAATTGATAAACGTTACAGAGGAATATAGCTGAAATCAATGAGGTAATTGATAAACGTTACAGAGGAATATAGCTGAAATTAATGAGGTAATTCATAACGTTACAGAGGAATATAGCTGAAATTAATGTGGTAATTGATAACGTTACACTTGAGGAAGCAGGATGTGCTCTTAAAAAACATGTAAAACGGGAAAAGTCCTGGTTCACACGAATTCACATCGGAATTTTTTTTTTAAAGTATTCTGGACACGACCTTTTTTTTGTCAGAGCTTTGAACCAGTCATTTCAAAATGAGGAATTATCAATTACGCTAAAAGAAAGAATAATTACATGCATTCCCATAGGAGACAAACCGAAGGAATTCATAAAGATTAAAAAAAACTGGAGACCAATATCTTTGCTCAATGTTATCTATAAAACAGGGTCTTCTTGCATAACTAATCGCATTAAAACTGTACTTCCCAAATTAATCAATGAAGATCAAACGGGGTTCATTGCAAATAGGGGACAACATTAGATTAATCTATGATTTAATACATTACTTGAAAACAAAGAAACTCCCAGGCATGCTGATCTCCATAGATTTTGAAAAGGCGTTCAATTCCCTGAATTGGCAATTTATGTTAAAGGTATTAAAATCATTTGGATTTGATAAAGATATATGTCGCTGGATCACGACCTTTACCTTTCATAAGGGAATTAAATCTTCTGTAACAGTAAACAGTCAGAGCTCAACATGGTTTGAAATACAAAGAGGTTGTCGACAAGGTGACCCCATATCTCCCTATTTATTTATATTGTCCGCAGAAATATTAGCTATTATGATCAGGGGGAAAACCATTAAAGGAATACACATTAACTAAACTGAACACAAGCTGTCTCAGTTTGCAGATGATACACAGTTGACAAATGAAGGGGACAGAATATCATTTGAACATTCAATGAAGACCTTAAACAAATTCGCAAAAGCATCTGGGTTGTATATTAATATCGAAAAACAAAGGGAGTTTGGCTGGGAAGCAAAGTGTGTTCAAAGGCTAGGTATATGCCCTGCCTACAGATAGACTGGAATCCAAAACAGTTTAAGATCCTTGGAATATGGTTTACCCCAGAACTGTCACACTGCATAGAACTGAATTACAATGACAGATTTCTTGAAATAAAATCATTATTTATTTAACACCTGGAATAAGCGAGTTATTACACTTGTTGGCAGAGTAGCCGTTTTAAAGTCATTGATTCTCTCAAAACTGATATATATTTGGATCTTGCTACCTAACCCACAAAACAGTTTTATGGATAACCTTCATAGGCAATGCTTTCAATTCGTATGAAATAACAAACAAGATAGGATACCCCAAAAATTAACAGTAAAAGATGTAAGAAGCAGAGGATTAGGAATACCTTCACTTAAACACATGACAATGGCATTGAAACATACATGGATCTAAAAACTTAAAGTTAGTAATGATAAATGGAAACCTGTGATAAAAAAAACGTATCCTTTGGTAAAAGGTCTTGAAAAATATGGCTATGCTTTACCAGTTAACAAAAAAGAGACTAATGCCTTTTGGAATGACACTTTCCAAGCATATGATTTTTTTAATAAAGTAAGTATTGAGGATCCTAGCGAATTCTTGATAGAAAACATTTTTACAATAAAAAAACCCCATTAAACTAGACGGGAAAACTTTATATTACAAGGAATGGATAGACAAAGGTGTATATTGTATTGAGGATTTGACAGACCAAGCAGGGTCATTCATGAATATGAAGAACTCAAGCACAGGCATGCTGTTCAAACAAACTTCATGCTATATCTAGGTTGCGTACAATCTGTCAGACATTATATTCAAACGAATAATATCAGACTCACTAACAATACACCCAAGAATACTTTAAAAAAAAAAACTCTCAGTATCATATGGAGCGTAAAGAGAGGAGCTCGACTTAATTATGCTATCTTAAATGAAGGTAACTCACAACCAAAGTGCTGTGCGAAATGGAACAATGAAACAGGTAAAGAATTGAACTGGAAAAATATATTTCTTCGCACACACAAAATACAAGAAATTAAACTGAAGTGGTTTCAAATAAGATTAATTTACAGGATCCTGGCTACTAATATTGTTCTTGAAAAAAATCAATATCGTTGAAAATAACAAATGTACTTTTTTGTATGTGTGAACAGGAAACCATAGTCCATTTATTTTTCACATGCGACGTGACAACACGTTTCTAGAGTGATCTTTATAAATTCTTAAAAGACAATTGCTGTTGTAAATACCTGAAAATATATTATCAAAGGAACTTGTCCTGTTTGGCACTGACTCTTGGTTAAAAACTGACATCATATTCGATTATATTATCATGTCTGCAAAGTTCTTTGTGTATAAACCCAGAGCTGAAAAGGTTTTTTCTCTGCTTCCTGTCTTCCGGAAATATTTAAAAATCAAATATCAAGTAGAAAAATGCATTACGAAAATGAATATGAACTATGTTGATTTTGATAACAAATGGCATAATTATAAGCTTTTAATTGAGAATTAAGATTTGTGTGCGCGTGCTTGTATGAGTACTTTTATGTATGTGTGTAGTCTTGAACAAAGCTTAGGATTTTCTCATTTTAGATAAACTTGAAGAGCGATCATTATACATAATTTCGAGCAAGAGCGTGGCAGCCAAAATTCAACCGTCGTTTCTTTGGATAAGTGATTTTATGTGTACCGTTGATGTCGATTCGGTATAGTATGATATAGTTGATATGCTTCGGTATAGTAAATTTTGGGAATCTCTCTCTCTCTCTCTCTCTCTCTCTCTCTCTCTCTCTCTCTCTCTCTCTCTCTCTCTCTCTTATGGATTCTGATAAAAAGAACAAAACTCCAAAATAATAAGAAGGTGAATGTGTGACACTGACAGTGTAGACACAATGTTGTGCTTGGTTTGTACTATGTATATGCTAGATAGGATTTGCTGTTCATTTTATAAAATTAGTGCTGTTTTGTAAATTGTTCATGTAAGATCAGATCTAATGTCCTTTTTGTTGTAAATTGTTCATGTAAGATAAGATCTACTGTCCTTTTTGTTGTAAATTGTTCATGTAAGATCAGATCTACTGTCCTTTTTGTTGTAAATTGTTCTTGTAAGATCAGATCTACTGTCCTTTTTGTTGTAAATTGTTCATGTAAGATCAGATCTACTGTCCTTTTTGTTGTAAATTGTTCATGTAAGATCAGATCTACTGTCCTTTTTGTTGTTTGTAGTACTGCTCTCTGTTCACTTTTTCCGTTGGTACATTTCTTTACAAGTAAATAAAAGTGTTTGCCTTGAAAAAAAGAAGAAATAATTCTTGTCATTATCATCATCATCAGCAGCAGCAGCAACAGCAGCAGCAGCAGCAGCAGCAGCAGCAGCATCGTCATCTTCATGATCATCATTACCATCATCAATACCTTTATCATCATCGTCATCGTCATTTTCATCGTTAATATCATCATCATCATCATTATCATCATCATTATCATCATCATCATCATTATCATCATTATCATTTTCCAAATTATTACTGTTGTTATTACAGTTGATGTCGTTTTTGATGATTTCAGTGTTTTGTTCTTGCTAAACTTTTTTTTTCCTAAACATTTCCAAAATGAGAAATCAGTTTAGGAGTGAGTGGAAACTTAAGTATAATGACTAAATGTTACAAAAATCGGTTAGAACGCCATTGCCATGCAACCTTGGTTATGAACATGGTTTGACTTATTTTCTGACATTTGTCAGCCTGTTACCTTTTTATGTTTACTTAAACAAATACACTGATAAATGTAGCTAGATACAAAAACAGTAAGAAAGAAACAACAAGAAATCAAAGTACAGCATCCACCAAAATTTGGAATCCAAATTAACATGTTCTCAGTTGCAGCATATCCTTTTTGTGAAATACACTAACGGAGATATTATGACGCATAATGTACCGGAGCCATGGAAAAATGACTGAATAAATAATTCATGAATAGATACAGGAATTATTTAATAAGTCGTTTGATCAGTAAACGCCAGCAACTGACGATAATTTCCACAGGGTTCGTGCAGTCCCCAGGGTTCAATTCGGAGTCCATGATTCACCATCCCTTGGGTCCCCCTGTCATGGCGGCCACACTGACCGTGCCTACATCTCACGTGATCATGCTCAGTGACCTGCACGTGGAAATCGATTATTCATCACAACTCAGTCTGTACAGTCTTTACCAAGATGCCCAACGATTGCTGTGGACACTGCAATACAACGATCATGTTTCCTTGCCGGAAGTTTACAACCACACCGAAGAATTGTACTTTCAGTTCAAGTCCGTAACGCACAGACCACGATCCGTCAGATTCAAAGATCATTTAACGCCGGATTGTGCAGTTTATTTCATGTTTGGCGGATTTAGAATTCTCTTCAGTTTCCACAAGGTCAGTTTCTATGCATGATGGTAGGGAGAAGTTGAACCCAGTGTCCGCCCCTGTGTATGTAAATATGTCTGCATTTTCCTCGGTCTATCAGTGCGTTTGACACTTTCATTTGTGTGTGAACACACACACGCACACACACACACACACACACACACACACACACACACACACACACACACACACACACACACCACACACATCCGTCTAATATCACTATGTGGATAGACGTTAAATTGAAGACAACAACAACAACACACACACACACACACACACACACACACACACACACACACACACACACACACACACACACACACACGCACGCACACACACACACACACACACACACACACACACACACACACGCACACACACACACACACACACAAACGCACGCACGCACGCACGCACGCACGCACGCACACACACACACACACACACGCACACACACACACACGCACACACGCTCACACACACGCAGACACACACACACACACACACACACAC
>CM065735.1:571165-631165 GCA_033310375.1 Conus canariensis
GCATTCGATGCAGTCACAGTGTAAGAAGCTTAAGGCAGTTTGTGAGGTTTCCAGACACTGACTTGAATCATTTCAAAACGCTAAAAGACAGTACAGAACGAAAAGCTATCATAAATCCTACTCGCTATGTAAAAGTAACTCAAGGCAGGTGTTCATGAAATAATCGAATTGCAGATCCAGCAAACATAGATGACCGTGATCTATGTATGGGGTAGGACTTGGGAAACTATGGGATGAAAACAACAACAACAACAACAACAACAACAACACCAACAAACACGCGAACACAATCGGAAATGTCAAGTGGGACTGACTATAGAGTTTGTGTTCGTACATTCAAGCATGGTGGGCATTGTGTATGTAGATTGATGAAACATGGGAGCGATCGATCCTGCATTGACTGACGTGCAGATCAATCCAAAATGACGGAACTTTTTTTTTTATTTAGAGGGTATGGGTAAGAATATCTAAGTCAAAAGTTTTGCGAGCACAATCGCACAGTCTAAGATATGTTACAGGGAATAGGCCGGAGGACGTCCGGGAAAGACCGGAGGACACTGGGAAAGACCAGAACCAAGGGCTTTGTGGGCTGGCTCCCCACTTTGCCTTAAACATGTGGCTACTAAAAATAAAAGGAAAAGATGCTCCCAGGATTCACCGAAAGGGGGAGAGAATGATGAATCCATCGGTGCTCAACCAATCATGACTGCAAATCCCAAACGGACTATGAACATGGACCAAATGGAATATCCATGTGTCTGTGGAAAGCGTTTCGCTACCACCCGTGGCATGAAGATCCACAGAACAAAGATGGGATGTGTGAAGACTCATCTGAATGAGCAGCAGCGCACTGCATCAGCAGATAAGACGTCGGAAGACCAAGGCCAGGATTTAAACCACAGTGCCAAGGACATCCACGCTGTTGGTTCGGATGAGGAATTTGCACAGGCCCTCGATGCCAGGCGCCTGAAACTCAACCTGCCACGAGCAAACGAAACTGAAGATTGGGAGAAACTGGATGCAAAAATCGTCCAAAGACTCGATGCACTGATAGGGAAAAGCACCCTGGAACACAAACTAGCCACATATGGGGACATTGTGTATGCCACATGTAGAGACGCCTATGGAGCAAAACTACCCAAAGAGAAAACACCTCCAAAGAAATCCAGACGCCAAGAAAAGATGGACAAGATCAGGGTCCAAAAGAAAAACCTCAAGATGCAAATGAAGACCGCACTGCCAGCTGAAAAACAAGGCTTGGAAAAACTGTGGAAAGACCTGAAAGAAAAACACAGTGCCCTCAGCAAAGCCGAATCTGCGAGGAAGAGGAAGAGCAAAAAGAAGAAGACACAAGAGCGCTTCTTCAGAGACCCCTTCCAGTTTGCCAGAACACTGTTTGAGCAGCCAAAATCTGGGACCCTAAGTGTGGACAAAGGAGTTCTTGAGCAGCATCTGAGGAAAACATACTCTGACCCACAGAGCAAAGCACCACTCGACATTCAAGGTCTGGTGTGGCCAACCAACCCTGAGGAACAGTTCAATGGCAAGCCTCCAACGTTGGCGGAAATCAAGAAGGTGGTCGACAAAGCCAGAGCCAAATCATCACCAGGGCCAAACGGAATACCTTACCAGCTTTACAAGAAATGTCCCAAGGTGCTGGAGTGGCTCCACAGGCTGCTGCGATCGGCTTGGAGAAACCAGAAGATCAGCGGCCAGTGGATGACGGCAGATGGTGTGTACATCCCCAAAGAGCAAAACTCAAGTGACATTAGCCAGTTCAGGCCAATATCACTACTGAACGTCGAAGGGAAAATCTTCTTCTCTGTCATGGCAGCAAGGCTGACCAAGTACCTGATGGAAAACAAGTACTTGGATGTGTCAGTCCAGAAAGGTGGCATCCCAGGCGTGGCGGGCTGTGTAGAACACGCCACAATGATCTGGGACGCAATCCAAAAAGCAAAAACAGAAAAGAGAGACCTGGACGTAGTGTGGCTTGATCTGGCAAACGCATATGGATCTGTGCCCCATGAGATGATAATGTTGGCTCTTGAGATGTACCATGTGCCAAAGAACATCCGCGACATGCTCAAGAAGTACTTCAATGGCTTCTCAATGCGGTTCTCTACCAAGAGTACACAACAGACTGGATCAACTTGGAAGTGGGTATTGCAATGGGCTGTGCAATTTCCCCAATACTGTTCGTGCTGGCAATGGAACTCATCTTGAAAGCAGCAACAAACAACGCGAGACAAACAGACCTTGGCGATGGATACAAGATGCCTCCTCTCAAGGCCTTCATGGATGACACTACAGTGATTTCATCCAGAGAAGACGAGACACGTCATGTGCTGGAGAGGCTGGACGACATAGTTGCCTCATCCAGAATGAAGTTCAAGCCAAAGAAATCACGGAGTCTCTCACTGAGGAAAGGAAAAGTGGCCGGATCTGTGGTCTTCAGTGTTGCCAACCAGGCCATTCCAACAGTCACAGAAGAACCAGTCAAGAGCCTTGGAAGATGGTATGATGATACGCTGAAAGACACACAAAGAGCAAAAGAAACCAAGCAGATGGCGGAGGAAGGCTTGGAGACCATTGACCAGTGTGGGCTCCCTGGCAAATACAAGGTCTGGTGTCTGCAGTTCATGCTGATACCAAAGCTGCTATGGCTTCTGATGATATACGACATCTGCACCAGCATAGTGGAGGCAATGGAAGCCAAAATCAACAAGTTCACAAGGAAATGGCTTGGTGTCCCACCCTGTCTGACTGACATAGCGCTGTACTGTCGCCAAGCAAAGCTGAAACTACCCCTGAAATCCATCCTGGAGGAATACAAAGCAGGGAAGATCAGACTTCAAAGCATGCTGGAGGACTCAGGAGACAAGGTGGTAGAAGCAATTAAGCCCCAGCTGAAGACAGGCAGAAAATGGAAAGTTCAAGAGGCGATGGATTCTGCAAAAGAAAGTCTCAAGATCAGAGAAATAACAGGACACACACAGACCAACAGACAGGGACTGGGGGTGACCAAAACTGAATGGTGGTCAAAGGCCAAAGGAAAAGCCAAAAGAGACATGATGATTCAGGAGATGAGAAAAGAAGAAGACCAAAAAAGACTCCAAAAAGCAGTCCAGCAGAGCCAGCAAGGGCAATGGACAACGTGGGAGAATGCACTCCAAAGAAGTCTCACTTGGAATGACATTTGGCACATGGCCCCTCTCAGGATCAGCTTCATTCTCAGATCTGCATATGACCTTCTGCCCTCAAATGCAAACCTGGTGAAGTGGGGGAAAACAGACGATCCTGCATGCCCCCTCTGCCATGAAAAACAAACAGTGGAGCATGTCCTAAGCTCATGTAAAGTAGCCCTGGCTCAAGGAAGGTACACATGGAGGCACAACCAAGTGCTCAAAGAAATTGTACAAGTAGTCTGGGCTAGTACCAACACCACAAAAGGGAAAATCAGGACTCCAAAAGCACCCGCAACATTCTTCACGGCAGGAGGCAGCAAATCATGGCCAAGAACAACAGTGCCACTCGAAACATGCAGGCAGAGTCTGCTGGACGGGGCAGATGACTGGGAGTGCACTGCAGACCTCCCAGAATGGAAGAGTCACCCAGAGATCATCAGCAAGAGTGGCATGAGACCAGACATAGTAGTCCACTCTAAGTCAACCAAGCAGCTGATCATGATCGAGCTCACGGTGCCATATGAGAACAGAATGGAGGCAGCTCAAATCTACAAGACTGAAAAGTATGCTGATCTGGCAAACAGCCTGAGGAGAGAAGGCTATCAGGTCAAAGTCCTCACTGCAGAAATTTGAGCTAGGGGGTTTGTAGGAACGTCTGCATACAGCCTCATGAAACAGCTCTCAGTTGCAGGGAAGGAAAAAACCAGAGCCCTGAAAGCAATGGCAGAAGCGGCAGAGAGGTGTTCAAGCTGGATCTGGTCAAGGAGGAACAAAAGTGAACTTCATAAGGCTTAATTTCCCTACAAATATCAGGTGTCCCTGTGGCTCAGTGGTTAAAGCGCGAGTCATTAAGTGGAAAATGAGCATGTCCAGAGGGTCATGGGTTCGAATCCCAGCCATGGCTCGTCCCAAGATGGGAAAAAAAGGGGCAGCAGAGGGACATCCGGAGTCATGAACCGGGTGTGGCCCAACCCCCCTAGAGTGTCAGGAGATAAGGGCCGAAACACTTGCTTGAAGGGGGCTTCTCTTCTGAGGACTCTCTGCTGCCACGCTCTCCACGAGTTTCTTTCTACTACTACAGCATAGTAAAAGTATGTCAGCATTGACATGTAGCATAAATATTTTTTTCAGAAATCAATAGAATTGAAACAGAACGATGATTAAACGATAGTGAATTCAAGCTGACTAGAACGGCAGACTATGACTCAATACGCAGGTGGTAGGGGTAGGTGATGGAATGTGAAAAGTTATGCAGACACGATCACACCATGTGAAATAGTTCCTGACATGCTGGAAATCAAAAGACTCTTTCTGCCTCTGACTCCTCAGTGAACAAGACCACGCCTGTGACACAGACTGGGAACTCCGAACGTGTGGAGGAATAGGCGAAACAAGAAATAATTAAAAAAAAAAAAAAAAAAACCCGATTAGCAGAATTTCGAGCAAGGAGCCCATCTCGGGTCTATGTATGTAAGAATGACAAGAATTCTCCATGTTATCTAGGTGTAGAAACACAGTCATGTTTCAACTGCTATCTCTCTCTCTCTCTCTCTCTCTCTCCTCTCTCTCTCTCTCTCTCTCTCTCTCTCCATACACACATATGTGTGTGTGTGTGTGTGTGTGTGTGTGTGTGTGTGTGTGTGTGTGTGTGTGTGTGTGTGGACTGTAACAGGTTCTGTGGACCAGCCAGCACGGTCGACATCCCCACAGCTGGCCAACCACGCAAGGTGCTGAGGACCTTCGGAGAGGCTGTGGCCGAAACTGCCCTGCGCTTCTCCTCCCTCGTCCTCACGCCCCAGCAGGTGGCTCTGCTCAACATGCAGCCAGAGCCACAATACCTGTTCCTGCAGGGTCCGCCAGGCTGCGGGAAAACCGTTGTCCTGGTGCTGAAGGCCCTGCTGTGGGCGAGGCAGGGGAGGCAAGTAGTCGTTGTTAGTGGGTCCACAGATACAGCATTGCCCATCTTGCTCGAGGAACAGCTGGGCAGAATGCTGGGGACAGCAGCAGCAGCAGCTGGAAACATCCACCGCCTCAGCTATCACATCCATGGCGTCAGCAAGGATATTTCCCGTCTGGTGCAGCTGCTCGGTGCTGGTCCTGATCCTGAGGCCTTCATCCTCTTAGATGAGGCTCCTGGTTACAGGTCAGTTTTTGACTTAGGTCACATGTGTGTGTGTGTGTGTGTGTGTGTGTGTGTGTGTGTGTGTGTGTGTGTGTGTGTGTGTGTGTGTGTATCAAAACAGAGCTATTACAGGATGTCCCCACCCCTCCTCTCCCGAATCGCCCCCTTCCTCCCCATCACCCTCCGCCCCACCTCCCGCCCGTTCCCACCTCATCCCAGCTGGTCCAGATGAACACAAATAGACAACACACCAATCAAATATAAAATATGTTCTCTTTGTTCAAGATATTGTATCCCTCTTCATTTGAACACGTTCAACGACTCGCGCAAATACGAAACAAACAAATGAATAAATGAACACATTAATAAGCAAATAAATGAATGAATGAAAAGGGAAAATAGATAAATGAATAAATAAATAAGTAAATCAACACATTGATAAACAAATGAATGAATAAGTAAAATAAGTCAATGAATAAATAAATAAGTAAATGAACACATTGATAAACAAATGAATGAATAAGTAAAATAAGTAAATGAATAAATAAATAAGTTCAGCTAGGAAAGCACTAATAAAAAAGTAAATAAAGGAATGAATAAATTGATCAGTTAATTGATATCAAGATGCATGCAGTATAAGCAACGGAATGTGAACAAAAAAAAATCAAAAGAGAGATAACCACAGATTTCGCTCATGACAAAGGTAGAGAACAGTTGTTTCCCCTACTTCGCCAGATTACCTCTCTATTCAACTTGCGTGTTGTTATTCACGCGCTGTTCTGTTTAGTGTATCTATGTATAGTACAGTGCACTAAGTAGTTTATGTTGTCTTTTGTATTAAAACAGTGTTAATTCATGTCAGTGTTTTATAGTATTACAATGTGTTGTCTTGTGTTTCAATGTACTGTATTGTTGTCACAAGAAGTTTCTATGAGCAGAGCTCTTGGGCCATTCTCTCCAGGCAAACTGGCAAATTTCTCTGGTGCCGCCATTTATCATGCCAGCATGGATGTAGGGGTTCAGCTTTTAGCACAGTTTTTGTCCGCAGCACCCGATCCGCCATCTCCGAAAAATGAAGAAAAAAAATCAACATTTGAGACTCAAAAATGTTGTCTTCAGTCGTTGAATGCAACACACATTCCTTTCATTCGACACAGAATTCGCCCATGATTTTTTTTGTCACAAAAGTGCATTAAATCTGCCAGATTCCAACGGTAGTGAAAACTCATTCCTCTCATCATCATTTGCTCGGATGCAACTTTCCCCCGCATTTTTCTCTACTTCCTGCCATACAACTGGTTACAGTGGAGGGTTCAAGGTTTCATACAAATACACGATGGGCAACTCGCTTCCCTCGTCTCTCCATAACGCTCCACACACACACACACACACACACACACACACACACACACACACACACACACACATGCGACTGCTAGGTAATATCACTGAAATCTGTGCGAAGACAGCGAAGACACTATTCTATTCTAAGACATCATTCTTGAGAGCTATTTTCCAGGAAAACAGGCTTGTCCAATTCTGCTCAATGCATTTATTAATGACCTTCAAACTTGCGTGCAGACGACGATTCTTCTAATTAGATCACAAACGACGGCACCAAATTTCCATGTCTGTTAGATGCATATGACATAATAGTTCTCTTCATCTACAAAGCTTGCTTACAAAATAAATGAAACTGTATTTGTACAGCATTGATTAGAAATTTCAAAATCAGTTTTACCCAAACCTGATCCTAAGATACCTCTTGCATTCAAATGTCGGTCAAATATCATACAGATCACAAACCAGTACAAATTTTGCGAGATTATGTTCCGTAGAATGGCACAAGTGCTCAAAAGCATTTTGTAAAGTAAGCAAACAAAACACTGCACGCCCTGAAATGAACAAGAAAAGGTTCAAAACTGAAATCAGACGTAATGATTCACCTCTGCACTATGCTAATTATACCAGTATCCATTCATTGGAATTGACATGTGGTTTTTTCCCCGGGTCAGATCTCTACATGAGCAACGCAGTTCTCGTATTCAAACCCTTTTCTTCCGAGTTTATCTCTAGCACCACCATCACCACCATCACCCCCCCTCCCCTCCCCCTTCCTTCTCTACCCCCCCCCCCCCCCCCCCCCCCGCCCTCCACAAACACGCACGCAAACGCACACGAGTCTACAATTTTAAATGCCTGCTTAAAATGCAGTGAGTCTTCCTGCCACAGTTGAACATGGTTGATGCCCAGTCAGGTTACAGACTGTACGCAGCCGAGTTTCTGGTTACACATAACAAAAGCAAACCAAAAATCACACCTCCAACAGGCATCTGAAAACATGCTTCAAAATGTAGAAACATCCGACACTTCATTGCTAGAATGCATCCGAAATGTTCCACATGAAATGGAAATGATTCACATCTAGAGGGAACAAAACACGCTATGAAAAAGAAATTGGATTCCAAATAGATATCTGTCTGGAAACAGCAAAAAGGCGGCGCTTTGAGAACGCATTCTTTCAAAGAATTTACTGGAAACTTCCGACTAAAAAGTAAACGCGCAACATTTTGAACGAAGACATGAAGTCAGTAGATATCACTATAGTGGTCCACAAACGGAAAAGAATAGATACATGGACATTACAGATGGAGTGAGAAAAATGGTCAGTAGACATATATTATTCTCTGTGGTCTGGACATCTACTCCATCAAGATCTACCAGACCCAGACTTGTGCAAACAATGTTCGAGTGACATGCTCTGCTGTGATGCTCTACAAAGCCATGCTGCAAAATATGTCCGTGATTCCATGAACATGAAACGACTGTAATGGCTCCGTATATGGGGCCAGTATAAACTGTCGTTCAAACAAAAAATGTGCTCTCTTTTTGTATAATTTGTTATTAACATGTTGTGTCTATACCTCATGACAAATAAACTCTAAGTCACACACACACACACACACACACACACACACACACACACACACACACACACACACACACACACACACACACGCACGCACGCACGCACGCACACACAAAGTTAAAAAAAAAAAAATTCTTATGAGAATGTTGATAAAATGTGCAGATGCTAGGAATTTTCTGAGATTCTTCATTGTAATAGTTGGAATTTGATAAGTGACAATCTTTTTAACAAATTATTGAAACAACAACAAAGGAAAGAAAAGCCTTGGTTTAATGCATTTGTGATCCCATTCATTTAATATGTCCGACAATCAAAATCATCAGCCTCTTTTGATCACATTTTCTTCAATAATCAGAATACTTCGACGGTTCTAAATGTTGTTTGCACTTTCTCTTGTCTCATATATTGTTTCAATCACTTTGCTGAAATTCCGCATAGTGTTTATGATTTTTTCCCCATGTCTTCTTGCTTTTTTTTTATTCTTTAAGGTAAGCACACTCCTTTGTCCTTAAACATTCTTGCACATATACATCAAAAGCGCCACCCCCTCCCCCTCCACAACATTGTCCCCCATCCGAACCCCACCCGCCCCACACCCACCCCTCTCTCATCGACATTTGAATATATTACAATGAATCCACCCTCACAATTTTCACCTCACTTGCACGCACGTAAGCATGCATGCACGCACACACACACATACACACAAACATACACATGCATAAGCATTATGAGCGCACACATACATGCATGCACATGCAAGCACACACACACACACACACACACACACACACACACACACACGCGCGCGCACGTGCGCGTACAAAGAGAGAGAGAGAGAGAGAGAGAGAGAGTAAACACGGTCACAGGGGAAAAGTCACCGACATAGACAGAGGGTGAGACTAGCAGCGACAGACACAGATTGGACATATCTGTGACATGTTCCAAGCCGACATATTTTTATGTAGTTTCCAAAACAGTTTCAATTGCCGGTTTATTTTATAAATCATCTGAAATGGAGAAAGACGAAGACAGAAATTACAACGGTTTAGTGTTTTACATGCCTTTAAAAGTCGTTAATTAACGATTAAGTGGATGGTGTACATGTGTGTGCGCCAGTGTGTGTGTGTGTGTGTGTGTGTGTGTGTGTGTGTGTGTGTGTGTGTGTGTGTGTTAGAGAGAGAGAGGTATGGTTTAGTTTTTTGTTTGTTTTTTAGATGCCTTTCACGGTCATTCATGAAGAATGAATCGGAGATGAAGAGCAAGAGAAAGACAGAGAGAGACGGAGACACAGACAGACACACAGACAGATAAACAGACACACAGATAGATGAAGACAGAAAGAGAGACTCACAGAGAGTCAAGTCTGAAACTGAATGAATACTAGAACACGCTGACTGATTATTGCCCCCACTGCTATTATCACCATTAAGTAATACCACTACTGCTGCTGTTGCCGCTATTATTACTACTGCTACATTTAATACCTCTACTGCTGCTGCTGCTACTACTACTACTACCACTACTACTACTTCTACCACCACCACTACTACTACCACCACTGCTACTACTACTACTACTACTAGCCCTAACCCTAACCCTAACCCTAACCCTAACCCTAACCCTAACCCTAACCCTAACCCTAACCCTAACCCTAACCCTAACCCTAACCTGACAATATTCACCCACGAGTATTAAAGGAGCTGGCTGATATTATTGCATACCCTTTAAAGATACTGTTTGGTAGAACTATAGAAAATGGTGTCATACCCAGTTGATAGAACTATAGAAAATGGTGTCATACCCAGTGCATGGAAAGAAGCTGAAGTGCGTCCTATTTTTAAGAAAGGAAATAAAAATTTAGCAGGTAATTATCGCCCACTCAGTTTAATATCAGTTGTTTGTAAAGTTTTTGAGGGCTTTATCCGGGACGCTCTTTGTGAGCAATTAAACAGATACGATTTGTTATCAAGAGAACAGTTTGGATCTACCAAGGGACGCTCGTGTGTAACACAACTGCTTGTTACATTGAATGATTGATTAGTCATGTTAGATGACAAAGTACCTGTAGATGCAGTTTACCTTGATCTGAGAAAAGCTTTTGATACAGTTCCCCATCATAGACTTATTAATAAGCTGGCTGGATATGGTATACAAGGAAAGCTTTTATCATGGATAAGGGATTTTTTTAATGAAAGACCCCAGTTCGTAAGTGTGAATGGCATCCGTTCGTCGAAGGTAAGGGTGACAAGTGGTGTACCACAAGGTAGTGTCCTGGGCCCAACGCTGTTTATATACTTTATAAATGACATGCCTGGAGAGGTTGATTGTGATGTCAAAATTTTTGCAGATGACACCAAGGCTTACTCAGCAATTCGAAATACTGAAGACAGAGATCATTTACAAATGTGTACACATAAACTGGTTGAATGGACAAAAGCTTGGCTGTTGCAATTTAATAGTGAAAAATGTAAAGTACTCCACCTTGGAAAGAACAATCCAGATTATGAATACGTAATAAACGAGAATGGTTTAACACATGTACTGGACAGTACAGCCGCTGAAAAGGATCTGGGGGTCACCATGGACTCAGAATTAAGCTTTGATTCACATATAACAAATATTGTGAAAAAAGGAAATCAAATTTCTGGTCTGCTTTTGAGAACTATTACAAACAAGTCTCCTGAAATAATGGTTCTATTATTCAAAGCTTTAGTTAGGCCTATTCTTGAATACGGGAACTCGGTATGGTGCCCCTACTTAAAAAAGCACATAAATATGATTGAAGGCGTTCAACGTAGATTTACCAAGTGTATAACTGGTACTGGAGATCTCAGTTACGAGGAGCGTATGGCTCTACTGAGGTTGCCCAGCCTAGAATTCAGGCGACATTGAAGTATGTAAGATCATGCACAATATTTATGATCCCTGCACTACCTCTTCCCTGTTCATCATGGCTAACTATGATAAGACTCGAGGGCACAACTTCAAACTTTACAAGACCAACTTCGTAACTAACCAGTTCCACGGGTTTTTTTTTTTTTTTTACTAATTGTATTATTAATCTGTGGAACAACCTTCTATATTATACCATTAATGCATCATCAGTTAACGCCTTCAAAACTCAAATTGATGAAAATTTTAAGGACCACGTATTTTCCATTGATTTACATCTTTATTGAAGCGGAGATAAATGTAGTATACACTATGCCTGATTTAACCAAGGGACAGTCACTATGTAGTGATCCAAAAGCATATTAATGGACCCTAATAATGAGGGCAAAAGGCTTCTAGCCTATAGCCAAATATTTCTGTGATTGTGAATTTAGCAAGTCGGCGACTTTGGCGACTTACACAGGTTTCCTGACGTGCGCCGACCTAGCAGGGCTCACTTTATGAGGTTAAGGGGTTGTTGAAACTGAAGGAACAGACATCAGTCTGGACCTGTGTTTCTGCTGATTTAAAGGATTTATGAAATGACAGCCTATCTTAGAATTATAAAGCCGTTTTAAACAGTTTTTCTGTCAGATAATACATCATTCTCTATGTGAACTGAATTATATTTGATGTGATATGACAAAATACAATATGCGACCTGCGCATCCCTGCTTCTGTGCACAATGGATTCATTTCTTTCAACTTACGGTAAGACAGATTTTTTTTTTTTTACTTTGTTCACTCTTATGATCAATAGGGAATGCGTGTAAACTGTGAACTATTGGGGCAAAGGGAATCACAAATTTATCTTGACACAAATAACGTTATCATTATCGCACAGAAAACACTCGCTTCACGGCAGATCGAGAGGTCTAACATTTTCCATACTAGATCAGACATAGACATTGTGACCTCATATTGAACAACAAAGGCCCAAATCTGAGCCAATACATTACTTACATGTCCACTGTCAATGTAAGGGCTAAAAGGTATTTCGGCAACATACATCGTATGCAGTATTAACACCCATTTCATGACACTTTCCACCAATTACTGAAATAGCAGACAACTTCAATACACCACATGACAGTCGAGTCAAATGTAAACAAACCCTGGATAATCCGTTGAGTGCCACACGTAGCCATATCCAACACAAACTGATTGAAATAGGAAACCAGCATCCTCCATTAACATTCAGAATACACACAGAAATCTGTCCCACCGTGCTGTCATGGACAAAACAGATACATGAATGAAATGACCCCAACTGGAATTTCCCCGCACAATGGCGACTGCATTCGATGCAGTCACAGTGTAAGAAGCTTAAGGCAGTTTGTGAGGTTTCCAGACACTGACTTGAATCATTTCAAAACGCTAAAAGACAGTACAGAACGAAAAGCTATCATAAATCCTACTCGCTATGTAAAAGTAACTCAAGGCAGGTGTTCATGAAATAATCGAATTGCAGATCCAGCAAACATAGATGACCGTGATCTATGTATGGGGTAGGACTTGGGAAACTATGGGATGAAAACAACAACAACAACAACAACAACAACAACACCAACAAACACGCGAACACAATCGGAAATGTCAAGTGGGACTGACTATAGAGTTTGTGTTCGTACATTCAAGCATGGTGGGCATTGTGTATGTAGATTGATGAAACATGGGAGCGATCGATCCTGCATTGACTGACGTGCAGATCAATCCAAAATGACGGAACTTTTTTTTTTATTTAGAGGGTATGGGTAAGAATATCTAAGTCAAAAGTTTTGCGAGCACAATCGCACAGTCTAAGATATGTTACAGGGAATAGGCCGGAGGACGTCCGGGAAAGACCGGAGGACACTGGGAAAGACCAGAACCAAGGGCTTTGTGGGCTGGCTCCCCACTTTGCCTTAAACATGTGGCTACTAAAAATAAAAGGAAAAGATGCTCCCAGGATTCACCGAAAGGGGGAGAGAATGATGAATCCATCGGTGCTCAACCAATCATGACTGCAAATCCCAAACGGACTATGAACATGGACCAAATGGAATATCCATGTGTCTGTGGAAAGCGTTTCGCTACCACCCGTGGCATGAAGATCCACAGAACAAAGATGGGATGTGTGAAGACTCATCTGAATGAGCAGCAGCGCACTGCATCAGCAGATAAGACGTCGGAAGACCAAGGCCAGGATTTAAACCACAGTGCCAAGGACATCCACGCTGTTGGTTCGGATGAGGAATTTGCACAGGCCCTCGATGCCAGGCGCCTGAAACTCAACCTGCCACGAGCAAACGAAACTGAAGATTGGGAGAAACTGGATGCAAAAATCGTCCAAAGACTCGATGCACTGATAGGGAAAAGCACCCTGGAACACAAACTAGCCACATATGGGGACATTGTGTATGCCACATGTAGAGACGCCTATGGAGCAAAACTACCCAAAGAGAAAACACCTCCAAAGAAATCCAGACGCCAAGAAAAGATGGACAAGATCAGGGTCCAAAAGAAAAACCTCAAGATGCAAATGAAGACCGCACTGCCAGCTGAAAAACAAGGCTTGGAAAAACTGTGGAAAGACCTGAAAGAAAAACACAGTGCCCTCAGCAAAGCCGAATCTGCGAGGAAGAGGAAGAGCAAAAAGAAGAAGACACAAGAGCGCTTCTTCAGAGACCCCTTCCAGTTTGCCAGAACACTGTTTGAGCAGCCAAAATCTGGGACCCTAAGTGTGGACAAAGGAGTTCTTGAGCAGCATCTGAGGAAAACATACTCTGACCCACAGAGCAAAGCACCACTCGACATTCAAGGTCTGGTGTGGCCAACCAACCCTGAGGAACAGTTCAATGGCAAGCCTCCAACGTTGGCGGAAATCAAGAAGGTGGTCGACAAAGCCAGAGCCAAATCATCACCAGGGCCAAACGGAATACCTTACCAGCTTTACAAGAAATGTCCCAAGGTGCTGGAGTGGCTCCACAGGCTGCTGCGATCGGCTTGGAGAAACCAGAAGATCAGCGGCCAGTGGATGACGGCAGATGGTGTGTACATCCCCAAAGAGCAAAACTCAAGTGACATTAGCCAGTTCAGGCCAATATCACTACTGAACGTCGAAGGGAAAATCTTCTTCTCTGTCATGGCAGCAAGGCTGACCAAGTACCTGATGGAAAACAAGTACTTGGATGTGTCAGTCCAGAAAGGTGGCATCCCAGGCGTGGCGGGCTGTGTAGAACACGCCACAATGATCTGGGACGCAATCCAAAAAGCAAAAACAGAAAAGAGAGACCTGGACGTAGTGTGGCTTGATCTGGCAAACGCATATGGATCTGTGCCCCATGAGATGATAATGTTGGCTCTTGAGATGTACCATGTGCCAAAGAACATCCGCGACATGCTCAAGAAGTACTTCAATGGCTTCTCAATGCGGTTCTCTACCAAGAGTACACAACAGACTGGATCAACTTGGAAGTGGGTATTGCAATGGGCTGTGCAATTTCCCCAATACTGTTCGTGCTGGCAATGGAACTCATCTTGAAAGCAGCAACAAACAACGCGAGACAAACAGACCTTGGCGATGGATACAAGATGCCTCCTCTCAAGGCCTTCATGGATGACACTACAGTGATTTCATCCAGAGAAGACGAGACACGTCATGTGCTGGAGAGGCTGGACGACATAGTTGCCTCATCCAGAATGAAGTTCAAGCCAAAGAAATCACGGAGTCTCTCACTGAGGAAAGGAAAAGTGGCCGGATCTGTGGTCTTCAGTGTTGCCAACCAGGCCATTCCAACAGTCACAGAAGAACCAGTCAAGAGCCTTGGAAGATGGTATGATGATACGCTGAAAGACACACAAAGAGCAAAAGAAACCAAGCAGATGGCGGAGGAAGGCTTGGAGACCATTGACCAGTGTGGGCTCCCTGGCAAATACAAGGTCTGGTGTCTGCAGTTCATGCTGATACCAAAGCTGCTATGGCTTCTGATGATATACGACATCTGCACCAGCATAGTGGAGGCAATGGAAGCCAAAATCAACAAGTTCACAAGGAAATGGCTTGGTGTCCCACCCTGTCTGACTGACATAGCGCTGTACTGTCGCCAAGCAAAGCTGAAACTACCCCTGAAATCCATCCTGGAGGAATACAAAGCAGGGAAGATCAGACTTCAAAGCATGCTGGAGGACTCAGGAGACAAGGTGGTAGAAGCAATTAAGCCCCAGCTGAAGACAGGCAGAAAATGGAAAGTTCAAGAGGCGATGGATTCTGCAAAAGAAAGTCTCAAGATCAGAGAAATAACAGGACACACACAGACCAACAGACAGGGACTGGGGGTGACCAAAACTGAATGGTGGTCAAAGGCCAAAGGAAAAGCCAAAAGAGACATGATGATTCAGGAGATGAGAAAAGAAGAAGACCAAAAAAGACTCCAAAAAGCAGTCCAGCAGAGCCAGCAAGGGCAATGGACAACGTGGGAGAATGCACTCCAAAGAAGTCTCACTTGGAATGACATTTGGCACATGGCCCCTCTCAGGATCAGCTTCATTCTCAGATCTGCATATGACCTTCTGCCCTCAAATGCAAACCTGGTGAAGTGGGGGAAAACAGACGATCCTGCATGCCCCCTCTGCCATGAAAAACAAACAGTGGAGCATGTCCTAAGCTCATGTAAAGTAGCCCTGGCTCAAGGAAGGTACACATGGAGGCACAACCAAGTGCTCAAAGAAATTGTACAAGTAGTCTGGGCTAGTACCAACACCACAAAAGGGAAAATCAGGACTCCAAAAGCACCCGCAACATTCTTCACGGCAGGAGGCAGCAAATCATGGCCAAGAACAACAGTGCCACTCGAAACATGCAGGCAGAGTCTGCTGGACGGGGCAGATGACTGGGAGTGCACTGCAGACCTCCCAGAATGGAAGAGTCACCCAGAGATCATCAGCAAGAGTGGCATGAGACCAGACATAGTAGTCCACTCTAAGTCAACCAAGCAGCTGATCATGATCGAGCTCACGGTGCCATATGAGAACAGAATGGAGGCAGCTCAAATCTACAAGACTGAAAAGTATGCTGATCTGGCAAACAGCCTGAGGAGAGAAGGCTATCAGGTCAAAGTCCTCACTGCAGAAATTTGAGCTAGGGGGTTTGTAGGAACGTCTGCATACAGCCTCATGAAACAGCTCTCAGTTGCAGGGAAGGAAAAAACCAGAGCCCTGAAAGCAATGGCAGAAGCGGCAGAGAGGTGTTCAAGCTGGATCTGGTCAAGGAGGAACAAAAGTGAACTTCATAAGGCTTAATTTCCCTACAAATATCAGGTGTCCCTGTGGCTCAGTGGTTAAAGCGCGAGTCATTAAGTGGAAAATGAGCATGTCCAGAGGGTCATGGGTTCGAATCCCAGCCATGGCTCGTCCCAAGATGGGAAAAAAAGGGGCAGCAGAGGGACATCCGGAGTCATGAACCGGGTGTGGCCCAACCCCCCTAGAGTGTCAGGAGATAAGGGCCGAAACACTTGCTTGAAGGGGGCTTCTCTTCTGAGGACTCTCTGCTGCCACGCTCTCCACGAGTTTCTTTCTACTACTACAGCATAGTAAAAGTATGTCAGCATTGACATGTAGCATAAATATTTTTTTCAGAAATCAATAGAATTGAAACAGAACGATGATTAAACGATAGTGAATTCAAGCTGACTAGAACGGCAGACTATGACTCAATACGCAGGTGGTAGGGGTAGGTGATGGAATGTGAAAAGTTATGCAGACACGATCACACCATGTGAAATAGTTCCTGACATGCTGGAAATCAAAAGACTCTTTCTGCCTCTGACTCCTCAGTGAACAAGACCACGCCTGTGACACAGACTGGGAACTCCGAACGTGTGGAGGAATAGGCGAAACAAGAAATAATTAAAAAAAAAAAAAAAAAAACCCGATTAGCAGAATTTCGAGCAAGGAGCCCATCTCGGGTCTATGTATGTAAGAATGACAAGAATTCTCCATGTTATCTAGGTGTAGAAACACAGTCATGTTTCAACTGCTATCTCTCTCTCTCTCTCTCTCCCCTCTCTCTCTCTCTCTCTCCTCTCTCTCTCTCTCTCCCCTCCATACACACATATGTGTGTGTGTGTGTGTGTGTGTGTGTGTGTGTGTGTGTGTGTGTGTTGTGTGTGTGTGTGGACTGTAACAGGTTCTGTGGACCAGCCAGCACGGTCGACATCCCCACAGCTGGCCAACCACGCAAGGTGCTGAGGACCTTCGGAGAGGCTGTGGCCGAAACTGCCCTGCGCTTCTCCTCCCTCGTCCTCACGCCCCAGCAGGTGGCTCTGCTCAACATGCAGCCAGAGCCACAATACCTGTTCCTGCAGGGTCCGCCAGGCTGCGGGAAAACCGTTGTCCTGGTGCTGAAGGCCCTGCTGTGGGCGAGGCAGGGGAGGCAAGTAGTCGTTGTTAGTGGGTCCACAGATACAGCATTGCCCATCTTGCTCGAGGAACAGCTGGGCAGAATGCTGGGGACAGCAGCAGCAGCAGCTGGAAACATCCACCGCCTCAGCTATCACATCCATGGCGTCAGCAAGGATATTTCCCGTCTGGTGCAGCTGCTCGGTGCTGGTCCTGATCCTGAGGCCTTCATCCTCTTAGATGAGGCTCCTGGTTACAGGTCAGTTTTTGACTTAGGTCACATGTGTGTGTGTGTGTGTGTGTGTGTGTGTGTGTGTGTGTGTGTGTGTGTGTGTGTGTGTGTGTATCAAAACAGAGCTATTACAGGATGTCCCCACCCCTCCTCTCCCGAATCGCCCCCTTCCTCCCCATCACCCTCCGCCCCACCTCCCGCCCGTTCCCACCTCATCCCAGCTGGTCCAGATGAACACAAATAGACAACACACCAATCAAATATAAAATATGTTCTCTTTGTTCAAGATATTGTATCCCTCTTCATTTGAACACGTTCAACGACTCGCGCAAATACGAAACAAACAAATGAATAAATGAACACATTAATAAGCAAATAAATGAATGAATGAAAAGGGAAAATAGATAAATGAATAAATAAATAAGTAAATCAACACATTGATAAACAAATGAATGAATAAGTAAAATAAGTCAATGAATAAATAAATAAGTAAATGAACACATTGATAAACAAATGAATGAATAAGTAAAATAAGTAAATGAATAAATAAATAAGTTCAGCTAGGAAAGCACTAATAAAAAAGTAAATAAAGGAATGAATAAATTGATCAGTTAATTGATATCAAGATGCATGCAGTATAAGCAACGGAATGTGAACAAAAAAAATCAAAAGAGAGATAACCACAGATTTCGCTCATGACAAAGGTAGAGAACAGTTGTTTCCCCTACTTCGCCAGATTACCTCTCTATTCAACTTGCGTGTTGTTATTCACGCGCTGTTCTGTTTAGTGTATCTATGTATAGTACAGTGCACTAAGTAGTTTATGTTGTCTTTTGTATTAAAACAGTGTTAATTCATGTCAGTGTTTTATAGTATTACAATGTGTTGTCTTGTGTTTCAATGTACTGTATTGTTGTCACAAGAAGTTTCTATGAGCAGAGCTCTTGGGCCATTCTCTCCAGGCAAACTGGCAAATTTCTCTGGTGCCGCCATTTATCATGCCAGCATGGATGTAGGGGTTCAGCTTTTAGCACAGTTTTTGTCCGCAGCACCCGATCCGCCATCTCCGAAAAATGAAGAAAAAAAATCAACATTTGAGACTCAAAAATGTTGTCTTCAGTCGTTGAATGCAACACACATTCCTTTCATTCGACACAGAATTCGCCCATGATTTTTTTTGTCACAAAAGTGCATTAAATCTGCCAGATTCCAACGGTAGTGAAAACTCATTCCTCTCATCATCATTTGCTCGGATGCAACTTTCCCCCGCATTTTTCTCTACTTCCTGCCATACAACTGGTTACAGTGGAGGGTTCAAGGTTTCATACAAATACACGATGGGCAACTCGCTTCCCTCGTCTCTCCATAACGCTCCACACACACACACACACACACACACACACACACACACACACACACACATGCGACTGCTAGGTAATATCACTGAAATCTGTGCGAAGACAGCGAAGACACTATTCTATTCTAAGACATCATTCTTGAGAGCTATTTTCCAGGAAAACAGGCTTGTCCAATTCTGCTCAATGCATTTATTAATGACCTTCAAACTTGCGTGCAGACGACGATTCTTCTAATTAGATCACAAACGACGGCACCAAATTTCCATGTCTGTTAGATGCATATGACATAATAGTTCTCTTCATCTACAAAGCTTGCTTACAAAATAAATGAAACTGTATTTGTACAGCATTGATTAGAAATTTCAAAATCAGTTTTACCCAAACCTGATCCTAAGATACCTCTTGCATTCAAATGTCGGTCAAATATCATACAGATCACAAACCAGTACAAATTTTGCGAGATTATGTTCCGTAGAATGGCACAAGTGCTCAAAAGCATTTTGTAAAGTAAGCAAACAAAACACTGCACGCCCTGAAATGAACAAGAAAAGGTTCAAAACTGAAATCAGACGTAATGATTCACCTCTGCACTATGCTAATTATACCAGTATCCATTCATTGGAATTGACATGTGGTTTTTTCCCCGGGTCAGATCTCTACATGAGCAACGCAGTTCTCGTATTCAAACCCTTTTCTTCCGAGTTTATCTCTAGCACCACCATCACACCCACCCCCCCTCCCCTCCCCCTCCTTCTCACACCCCCCCCCCCCCCCCCCCCCCCCCCCCCCCCCCGCCCTCCACAAACACGCACGCAAACGCACACGAGTCTACAATTTTAAATGCCTGCTTAAAATGCAGTGAGTCTTCCTGCCACAGTTGAACATGGTTGATGCCCAGTCAGGTTACAGACTGTACGCAGCCGAGTTTCTGGTTACACATAACAAAAGCAAACCAAAAATCACACCTCCAACAGGCATCTGAAAACATGCTTCAAAATGTAGAAACATCCGACACTTCATTGCTAGAATGCATCCGAAATGTTCCACATGAAATGGAAATGATTCACATCTAGAGGGAACAAAACACGCTATGAAAAAGAAATTGGATTCCAAATAGATATCTGTCTGGAAACAGCAAAAAGGCGGCGCTTTGAGAACGCATTCTTTCAAAGAATTTACTGGAAACTTCCGACTAAAAAGTAAACGCGCAACATTTTGAACGAAGACATGAAGTCAGTAGATATCACTATAGTGGTCCACAAACGGAAAAGAATAGATACATGGACATTACAGATGGAGTGAGAAAAATGGTCAGTAGACATATATTATTCTCTGTGGTCTGGACATCTACTCCATCAAGATCTACCAGACCCAGACTTGTGCAAACAATGTTCGAGTGACATGCTCTGCTGTGATGCTCTACAAAGCCATGCTGCAAAATATGTCCGTGATTCCATGAACATGAAACGACTGTAATGGCTCCGTATATGGGGCCAGTATAAACTGTCGTTCAAACAAAAAATGTGCTCTCTTTTTGTATAATTTGTTATTAACATGTTGTGTCTATACCTCATGACAAATAAACTCTAAGTCACACACACACACACACACACACACACACACACACACACACACACACACACACACACACACACACACACACGCACGCACGCACGCACGCACACACAAAGTTAAAAAAAAAAAAATTCTTATGAGAATGTTGATAAAATGTGCAGATGCTAGGAATTTTCTGAGATTCTTCATTGTAATAGTTGGAATTTGATAAGTGACAATCTTTTTAACAAATTATTGAAACAACAACAAAGGAAAGAAAAGCCTTGGTTTAATGCATTTGTGATCCCATTCATTTAATATGTCCGACAATCAAAATCATCAGCCTCTTTTGATCACATTTTCTTCAATAATCAGAATACTTCGACGGTTCTAAATGTTGTTTGCACTTTCTCTTGTCTCATATATTGTTTCAATCACTTTGCTGAAATTCCGCATAGTGTTTATGATTTTTTCCCCATGTCTTCTTGCTTTTTTTTTATTCTTTAAGGTAAGCACACTCCTTTGTCCTTAAACATTCTTGCACATATACATCAAAAGCGCCACCCCCTCCCCCTCCACAACATTGTCCCCCATCCGAACCCCACCCGCCCCACACCCACCCCTCTCTCATCGACATTTGAATATATTACAATGAATCCACCCTCACAATTTTCACCTCACTTGCACGCACGTAAGCATGCATGCACGCACACACACACATACACACAAACATACACATGCATAAGCATTATGAGCGCACACATACATGCATGCACATGCAAGCACACACACACACACACACACACACACACACACACACACACGCGCGCGCACGTGCGCGTACAAAGAGAGAGAGAGAGAGAGAGAGAGAGAGTAAACACGGTCACAGGGGAAAAGTCACCGACATAGACAGAGGGTGAGACTAGCAGCGACAGACACAGATTGGACATATCTGTGACATGTTCCAAGCCGACATATTTTTATGTAGTTTCCAAAACAGTTTCAATTGCCGGTTTATTTTATAAATCATCTGAAATGGAGAAAGACGAAGACAGAAATTACAACGGTTTAGTGTTTTACATGCCTTTAAAAGTCGTTAATTAACGATTAAGTGGATGGTGTACATGTGTGTGCGCCAGTGTGTGTGTGTGTGTGTGTGTGGTGTGTGTGTTGTGTGTGTGTGTGTGTGTGTTAGAGAGAGAGAGGTATGGTTTAGTTTTTTGTTTGTTTTTTAGATGCCTTTCACGGTCATTCATGAAGAATGAATCGGAGATGAAGAGCAAGAGAAAGACAGAGAGAGACGGAGACACAGACAGACACACAGACAGATAAACAGACACACAGATAGATGAAGACAGAAAGAGAGACTCACAGAGAGTCAAGTCTGAAACTGAATGAATACTAGAACACGCTGACTGATTATTGCCCCCACTGCTATTATCACCATTAAGTAATACCACTACTGCTGCTGTTGCCGCTATTATTACTACTGCTACATTTAATACCTCTACTGCTGCTGCTGCTACTACTACTACTACCACTACTACTACTTCTACCACCACCACTACTACTACCACCACTGCTACTACTACTACTACTACTACTACTACCACCACCACCACCACCACTGCTACTACTACCACCACCACCACCATCACCACCACTGCTATTCCAATACACAAGGAGAAGGCGGAATATTCTGAAGGTGTGCTATGAATGCGCTGCTCATATTTAAGATCTAAATGGAGAATTGAAAGAGAAAGAGGGAAACACGAGGCAGAGACTACTGCTGGTACTGCCACCACTACTGCTACCACAGCTGCTGCCGTTGCTGCTACTGCTACTGCTGCTATACTACTTCTACTGATATCACAACTACTTCAATAGTAGCACTAAGCATGAAGAATGTAAAAAGACATTGAAGACATGTGACTATAGACTATGTGCTGTAGATCTATGGATCCTGTTTTAGATCTACACCGTGTTTACGGGACCTACACCTGACTTTGTATCCTGTGTCACAGATTCTGGTACTTCATCCAGTGGCTGACAGCTGTCCGGCACCGACTGCCCTCAGTCCGTGTGTGGGCGGCGTCAGTGTACAGAGTGGACATCGACCCCACATGTCCCCCTCCGTCCTGGCTGGAGATCCACACAGTCACTGAACCTCTTCGGTCACCGCCTGCAGTGATCAGACGGATGGAGGGGAAAGGTGGGATAGATGGCCAGGACATCCCCCTGTACAGCGCCCCAGCACTGCCTTCCCCCACAGAGGGACCACCAGTCCGGCAGCTGAGTCACTATGGTCAGGCAGGTCACAGTGGCATGCCCTGGCAGTGTGCCCTGTGTGCCGACACCATTGGTCACCTCCTGACCCAGGACATACGTGTGGGACAGCCAGGTAGGAACTGTTCTGTCTCATCATCATCATCATCATCATCATCACCATCATCATCATCATCACCATCATCACCATCATCATCATCATCATCACCATCATCATCACCACCACCATCATCACCACCACCATCATCACCATCATCATCATCATCATCATCATCACCATCATCACCATCACCATCACCATCATCATCACCATCATCATCATCATCATCATCATCACCATCACCACCATCATCATCATCATCACCATCATCATCATCATCATCATCATCATCACCATCACCATCATACTGGTGATGACAGGAATTTAGATCTAATTCTGTACAATGTACAAGTGCTGACAGAGAAATAGATCTGGATCTCCTCCTCTGATTCACATTTATTTCTTGTACACAATGGATAGTTGTGTGTGCATGCGTATGTCTGTCTGTATGTTTGTCTTTCTGTCTGTCTGTTTGTCTGTCTCTTTGTCTGTTGTCAGTCTCTTTGTCCGCATGTCTGTCTGTCTGTCAGTGTGTCTGTGTGCATCAGACCAGCCAGGGGTGGAGGTGTACAGTGACGTAATGTCATCATGATCATGCTCTTTTCAGGTGCCCCCCAGTACAGGGACACCTGGATTCTCTGTTCTGGCCTTGTTCACGCACGTGAAGCTGACGTCCTTGTACGTGGTCTGAGTGGACGTCACGGTGTACCGGTCAGGGCGGTGTCACATCGCCCCGGTGAAAGTGATGCACGGGATCTGGCCTTGGCCCTCACTGACCAGGTCATCGTCTCAAGCTGGAGCAATGTCCAGGGGATGGAGAGGGCGGTGGTCATAGCGCTGGGAAAGCATGGTGTCGACTTTCTGTCATGGTCCAGGTCCACCAGTTTTCTGTGTATCATTTTCTGACACCACCACAGGGACAGCCTGTCACCGTGATGTCACACCGCCACACCTCGTCACCAACGGCTTCATGTTTCGCCCCCGTCCCCCGTCCCCCCCCCCCCCCCCCCCACTCCACCCCTCCCTGCTCTTCATCTTTCTATTCTTCTTTCTTTCCGTTCCGTCTTTCCTTTCCTCCTCCCTTTGTTCCTTCTTCTTTCCTTTGTTCCTGTCTTCCGTTCCATCATCACCTCTTTGTTCACTCTTTTCTACATTCCCTTTGTCCTTTCCTCATTTATTTCGTCCGTCTGTTCTTCTTCAGTGACATTCGCTTACATTCATTCCTTCTTCCCGTCTGCACTCTTTCTTTCTTTCATTCTGTCTTTCTTATTGTGACGTCATTTACACAGTGACGTCAAACACTGAATTCGTGTGACACGGAGAGCGCGCTGTCGGTATTTTTAACACACTGTGGCAGAACTTAGGAAGCCAACCTGTGTATCAACATTTTTTTTATTCTGTTTGTCTGTCTGTCTGTCCGTCTCTCTCTCTTTTCTCTCTCTCTCTCTCTCTCTCTCTCTCTCTCTCTCTCTCTCTCTCAGCAGTGACCACTCGTGATTACGAGAAGACGCACTGTACAGGCTCTGTTTAATAAGTGTTAATTGCTGCAGACTTAGTCATTTCTGTGTCTTCATGTTGGGCAGACTGATACGTTAAGTACCATGCTGTGCGGAGGAACCCAGTTTTGGTCTGTATGTGGCCTTTTTGTGCCGATTTTCATCGGCTTCATGTTGAAGAGAGAGTCCAAAGAAAGCTGGCCACACGTATCGCCATGTTGTCCCTTTCCCGCAGTGTGGACGGTGTCGTGTTTGGATTGTTGCTCTCCTACCTGTTTTGGGGGAGCTTTTTACTTCAATGCGGGGACATCAAGAGCAACCCTGGACCCAGTCCTCTTCCAGGCAGGGATACCACATGGCAGACTCGGTTCAGCAGTGTCGGGGGTTCCCACTGGGTTAGTCTGGACAAATCTGGTGATCCTCGCTCTTCGACGTCATCGAGTTCGGAGCCGACACTGAGCGAAATCATGGCTAGGATTGTGTCTTCCAGTGAGCAGACGAACGCCAAGCTGGAGGAGCTCAGGAAGGAGGTCCACGATCTGCGTGATTTCTACGTGTCTCTCCAGACTGAAGTGTGGACCTTGACGGATGAACTTGTCGAGCTACGTAACCAGAACCAAGACCTGAAGAAAACAAACAGCGACTTGTGTGCAAAGCTTGACGAATGTGATGCCAGAATGGATGACTTGGAGGGCCGCTTCAAACGCAACAATCCTATTTTTCATGGTTTACCTAGGAGTGACAAGGAGACGAGTGCAGACTGTGAAGGTTTTCTTCGTGACCTGTTTACAGAGAAACTGCAACTGACCGACGACGCGGAGCTCAGTAGGGCGCACCGGCTGAACAACAGACATGACTCTCCTAGCATTGCCCGTTGTGTTTTCTACAAACAAAAATGAGAATTCTGCAAAGTAAACGGAAGCTTCAAGGGTCCAATGTGTTTATAGGGGAAGACTTCTCCCGACGTGTGAGAGACCTCAGAAAGCGACTGTCTCCATATCTCAAACGAGCCAGGCAGGACGGCAAGAGAGCCACAATGGTCTTCAACCATCTGTTGATCGTGAAGACAGACTGATAAAGATGAGATAGGGTGTCAGCCAGTCCCTTTATTCACCTGTACGTGAGGTAGTTTTTTGTGGGGACTCACAGGAAACCCGTACACCGGTGTCATCGCTGGCGACCAGTGTAACTGACAGTGCCAGTGCACGTGATTTTGTAGATGTGTCCATGAACTGTGTGGAGAGTGGAGAGGACAGTTTGTATGGTGAACTGTGTGGAGAGTGGAGGGGACAGTTTGTATGGTGAACTGTGTGGAGAGTGGAGGGGACAGTTTGTATGGTGAACTCTGTGGAGAGTGCAGGGGACAGTTTGTATGGTGAACTCTGTGGAGAGTGGAGGGGACAATTTGTGCGGTGAGCTGTGTGAAGGGGACAGTTTGTGCAATTAACTGTGTGGAGAGTGGAGGGGACAGTTTGTACGGTGAACAGTGTGGAGGGGACAGTATGTGCGATGTAATGTAATGTAATGTAAAAGGATATTTATAAAGCGCTTTACCTCGCGAGAGCCCAAAGCGCATATTACAGAAAAACATGATGAAAAACGCGATGAACTGTGTGGAGAGTGGAGAGGACAGTTTGTATGGTGAACTGTGTGGAGAGTGGAGGGGACAGTTTGTATGGTGAACTGTGTGGAGAGTGGAGGGTACAGTTTGTATGGTGAACTGTGTGGAGAGTGGAGGGGACAGTTTGTGCAATGAACTGTGTGGAGAGTGGAGGGGACAGTTTGTACGGTGAACTGTGTGGAGAGTGGAGAGGACAGTTTGTACGGTGAACTGTGTGGAGAGTGGAGGGGACAGTTTGTATGGTGAACTGTGTGGAGAGTGGAGGGGACAGTTTGTGCGGTGAACTGTGTGGAGAGTGGAGGGACAGTTTGTGTGATGAACTGTGTGGAGAGTGGAGGGGACAGTTTGTGTGATGAACTGTGTGGAGAGTGGAGGGGACAGTTTGTATGGTGAACTGTGTGGAGAGTGGAGGGGACAGTTTGTGTGATGAAATGTGTGGAGAGTGGAGGGGACAGTTTGTACGGTGAACTGTGTGGAGAGTGGAGGGGACAGTTTGTATGGTGAACTGTGTGGAGAGTGGAGGGGACAGTTTGTATGGTGAACTGTGTGGAGAGTGGAGGGGACAGTTTGTATGGTGAACTGTGTGGAGAGTGGAGAGGACAGTGAACTGTGTGGAGAGTGGAGGGGACAGTTTGTATGGTGAACTGTGTGGAGAGTGGAGGGGACAGTTTGTGCGATGAACTGTGTGGAGAGTGGAGGGGACAGTTTGTATGGTGAACTGTGTGGAGAGTGGAGGGGACAGTTTGTGCAATGAACTGTGTGGAGAGTGGAGGGGACAGTTTGTACGGTGAACTGTGTGGAGAGTGGAGAGGACAGTTTGTACGGTGAACTGTGTGGAGAGTGGAGGGGACAGTTTGTATGGTGAACTGTGTGGAGAGTGGAGGGGACAGTTTGTGCGGTGAACTGTGTGGAGAGTGGAGGGGACAGTTTGTGTGATGAACTGTGTGGAGAGTGGAGGGGACAGTTTGTGTGATGAACTGTGTGGAGAGTGGAGGGGACAGTTTGTATGGTGAACTGTGTGGAGAGTGGAGGGGACAGTTTGTGTGATGAAATGTGTGGAGAGTGGAGGGGACAGTTTGTACGGTGAACTGTGTGGAGAGTGGAGGGGACAGTTTGTATGGTGAACTGTGTGGAGAGTGGAGGGGACAGTTTGTATGGTGAACTGTGTGGAGAGTGGAGGGGACAGTTTGTATGGTGAACTGTGTGGAGAGTGGAGAGGACAGTGAACTGTGTGGAGAGTGGAGGGGACAGTTTGTATGGTGAACTGTGTGGAGAGTGGAGGGGACAGTTTGTGCGATGAACTGTGTGGAGAGTGGAGGGGACAGTTTGTATGGTGAACTGTGTGGAGAGTGGAGGGGACAGTTTGAATGGTGAACTGTGTGGAGAGTGGAGGGGACAGTTTGTGCGATGAGCTGTGTGGAGAGTGGAGGGGACAGTTTGTATGGTGAGCTGTGTGGAGAGTGGAGGGGACAGTTTGTGCCGTGAGCTGTGTGGAGAGTGGAGGGGACAGTTTGTGCGATGAACTGTGTGGAGAGTGGAGAGGACAGTTTGTGTGGTGAGCTGTGTGGAGAGTGGAGAGGACAGTTTATGCGATGAACTGTGTGGAGAGTGGAGGGGACAGTTTGTGCGATGAACTGTGTGGAGAGTGGAGGGGACAGTTTGTGCGATGAACTGTGTGGAGAGTGGAGGGGACAGTGAACTGTGTGGGAGAGTGGAGGGGACAGTTTGTGCGATGAACTGTGTGGAGAGTGGAGGGGACAGTTTGTGCGGTGAACTGTGTGGAGAGTGGAGGGGACAGTTTGTGCCGTGAGCTGTGTGGAGAGTGGAGGGGACAGTTTGTGCGATGAACTGTGTGGAGAGTGGAGAGGACAGTTTGTGCGATGAACTGTGTGGAGAGTGGAGGGGACAGTTTATGCGGTGAGCTGTGTGGAGAGTGGAGGGTACAGTTTGTATGGGTGAACTGTGTGGAGAGTGGAGGGGACAGTTTTTGTGCGGTGAACTGTAGTGGAGAGTGGAGGGGAAGTTTGTGCGGTGAACTGTGTGGAGAGTGGAGGGGACAGTTTGTGCGGTGAGCTGTGTGGAGAGTGGAGGGGACAGTTTGTATGGTGAGCTGTGTGGAGAGTGGAGGGGACAATTTGTGCGGTGAACTGTGTGGAGAGTGGAGGGGACAGTTTGTGCGATGAACTGTGTGGAGAGTGGAGGGGACAGTTTGTACGGTGAGCTGTGTGGAGTGGAGGGGACAGTTCGTGCGATGAACTGTGTGGAGAGTGGAGGGGTCAGTTTGTGCGATGAACTGTGTGGAGAGTTGAGGGGACAGTTTGTACGGTGAGCTGTGTGGAGTGGAGGGGACAGTTTGTGCGATGAACTGTGTGGAGAGTGGAGGGGTCAGTTCGTGCGATGAACTGTGTGGAGAGTGGAGGGGACAGTTTGTGCGATGAACTGTGTGGAGTGGAGGGGACAGTTTGTGCGATGAACTGTGTGGAGAGTGGAGGGGACAGTTTGTGCGGTGAGCTGCATAGGGAGAAAAAGAAGTGTGAGCGAGAGCATGACCCAGCTGTTGTAGAAATAAAAAAAAAAAAACCAGACCGAGCTTTTGATGATAATGTGTGTAATAGTGTTTGTGCAGAAACAAAGTCATTTTCTTTCTTATATGGTCATTAAAATTGAATTATTTCTAAATTGTCTGATATGGACTTCATCTCATTTGTCAGTTCGTTCGATTTTACATGTCTTGTTGAAACTTTTGTAGGTGAATTTTCTTCAACCGTCTTTTCCGGCTATACAAGTTTGTGTGTTTCTGCTGTAAAATTCACTACTCTGGGGAGATGATCAGGTGGTCTAATATGTTTCATTAAAAATGAATTTATATCATGTGTTAAACAGGTTGACATTAAGTCAAATGTTTTTGGTGCGTTTATCATTTGCAAGTCATTGTTTGGTTCTGTTAAAGATGTTCTGTGTGTATTTTGTTATGTTCCCCCTGAGGGGTCCCCATATCATGCTTATTTTGACTGTGAAAATGTATGGTATTGCGTTACTTGAAGAATATGTCACTGACTGCTTGTTGGCTCATGATGATATGTATGTCTCGTTGTGGGGGGATCTGAATAGTAGAACTTCAAATTTGTCTCATCATTGTCAGGAAAACTGCGATAGTGAAGTCAGGAAAACTGCGATAGTGAAGTCAGGAAAACTGCGATAGTGATGTCAGGAAAACTGCGATAGTGAAGTCAGGAAAACTGCCATAGTGATGTCAGGAAAACTGCGATAGTGATGTCAGGAAAACTGCGATAGTGAAGTCAGGAAAACTGCGATAGTGATGTTTTGAATGGCAGGCTGTCCAGTCACCCACCCAGTGTTCACAGATGCTCTGAAGACAAACCATTGAACAATTATGGCAAATTGTTGTTGAATATGTGCACTGCTTTGGATTTATGTATTCTAAATGGTATGTGTTATGGCGACCTAAGTGGTCGTTACACGTATGTGGCAGACAGTGGATGCAGTGTAAACGATTACTTTTTGATGTCTTGTGAATTGTACGCCTTTATGTGCGAAGTTTGCGAGCTGAGAGTATGTGAACGGATTGAGTCAGATCATATGCCTGTCAAATTGAACTTAAACTGTTTATGTGATCGAGAAAACAATGTGCCAAACAGATGCAACCGCAATATTCAAAAATTTGTGTGGAGAGCAGATTTTGCTGATGTATGCTATGGCAATATTTTGGCAGATGAATTTCAAGAAAAAATTACGTGGAATGTACGACTCGTCTTGGCTTGTGTGCGTGAAAAATGTGTTTATTCTGATTTTTTCATTTATACGTGGAGTCAAGCAAGGCTGTCTTTTAAGCCCACAGTTATTTTCTTTTTATTCAAATAAGCTTGCTATAGAACTCTCAAGAAATGGTAAACATGGTATTCAGATTATTCCAGGTGCTGTGGAGATTTTTATGATGCTGTTTGCTGATGATGTAATTCTGTTGTCTAGTACAGCAATAGGATTGCAAAACCAGTTGAATGTTTTGAAACAGGAAGCTGATAAACTACAGTTGACAGTAAACCTTGATAAAACCAACATTATTGTGTTTTGTAAAGGTGGATATTTAGCTAGGAATGAAGTTTGGTGGTTTGGTAATTCTGAGGTTAAAGTCACCAATTCGTACAAATACTTAGGTATTTTTTTACAACAAAATTAAGTTGAAATTTAGCTTGGTGTGAAACAAGTAGAAAAGGCAAAAAAGGAGTAATAGAAATTTTGATAACATTAAGGAAACTAAATACTACTGATCCACACATATTTTGGAAGCTATTTGATACCCAGATTGAACCGATTCTTACACATGGTGCTGAAATATTGGGACTTGAAAATAGTCTAAAAATAGAAAGAGTGCACACTTATGCAATCAAACGGTTTCTGAATATTCCGATTCATTCATCCAATAAAATAGCTTACTGTGAAACAGGAAGTTACCCGTTGTACATCAGATGCATTGCAAAGTGTGTTAGATACTGGTGTAAAGTAATACGATTACCAGTAGCTAGACTGAGCAGGCAAGCCTATGACATGATGCTGCAACAATGTGAGTTCGGAAATGTTAACTGGGCCTCTAAGATTAAGAAAGTGCTAACAGAGAATGGGTTTGAAATAGTGTGGTTGAGTCAGGGAGTCTGAAACGAAACCGTTTTTATGTCTGAATTCAAAGATAGATTAATTTCCTCGTGTAAACAAAACTGGCACAGCCAACTAGAAGAACATGATAGATGTTCCTGGTTCTTATTCTTCAAAAGAAACTTGGAGGCAGAAAAGTACTTACATCTAGTATCTAATCGGTTGCAAAGAGGTATCCTTGCAAGATTTAGAAATAGAACACTGGGATTAAATGCATGCTAACAAAAGATGATATCTAAATAATGATGCTGTTGATGATTCATGTCCATTGTGTAATGATATTGCCATTAGAGAAGATGAGTTACATTTTTTGTTCACCTGTCCTGCTTATGGGAACATTAGAAAAAAAATCAAGACACAGTCAAGAGTCGAAACCTTAACAATATTTTGCAAACAAGTGATGAAACATTGTTAAAGTTGCTGGCAAAACATGTAACAGAAGCTGTAGACACGCGGAAGAAAATTGTGAATGAATAAAAGTTCAAAACACTGAGGGGATATCAATTATATTTCATTTTTATATTCAGAATACTTATTTGACCTTAAAGCTTGATGATTCAAGTGAATGGTTTTCATAATATCAAGCCAGATGAATTATTTGTACAGAGAATATATGTGACTGGGGAGAAGGGAGGATAAGGATATAAATGCGTGCGTGCAAGTCGATGGAAGATAATGTGGATCAGTGTGCGTATGTGAAGGGAATGGTTGTGTGAGAATGATTTTGTACTAGAACATATGCAAGAAACGCAAATGAGTTTTGGAAATGGAAATCATTTCTTAATTTTGCTTAGTTGTGAAGACACCTAATTTGCAGTTTTTCTTTTGTTTTCTTTTCTTCTACGCAAAATAAGACATTGTACCCCTTGACAAAAAGGCTATTAGCCAATGTCAGTAAAAGATGTCAGTGTCTCTGTCTCTCTCTCACACACACAAATACACACACACACACACACACACTCTCTCTCTCTCTCTCTCTCTCTCTGTCACACACACACACACACACACACACACACACACACACACACCACACACACACACACACAACACACACTCAGTCCTCCCGCCCTCGACTCCCCATCCCGGACTGTGTGACCTCCCACCTCACCCCCCTCCCACCACCTCAGTGCACTCTGTACAAACTAGTACAAAAGAAACACGTGCCATGTTCTGCTATCTGGGTATTATTCACTGTGTTATACGACTTTGATTTTCAGTAATTTCAGATATAACTTTGAAATCATGAACGTGTACATTTGCCCTACATTGTAAATACATGGCACTGTGAATGGGGAACATATGATGTCAAACACTGTCAATAAAGGGCAGGGCAGTGTCTTTCAAGAAAGAAGTCTGTTGAATCAATGGGGAGAATGAGCGATAGTGAGCTGGATGCAGTGTATGCCTCTGTCTGTCTGTCTGTCTGTCTGTCTGTCTGTCTGTCTGTCTGTCTGTCTCTCTCTCTCTCTCTCTCTCTCTCTCTCTCTCTCTCTCTCTCTCTCTCTCTTCCTATCTATGTGTGTGGTGTGTATGGTGTGTGTGTTGCATAACGACATGTATATTATAAACACACTCTTAATTCCACATCAACTTTCCAATATAAAACTGTTAGCAGAAGGATTTGTCTCCGAGCTGACACTATCACAATGCTGACTCAAATAACGTTCTGCAGGAATATGACTGGAATCAAATCTCTTAGACACTCGTAACTCATATGAATTACACAATAATGCAAACAAATCACACGACACGACAAAGTAATCATTTGTACTGCATCCACTGTCTCATACATGTGTGTAGCAACCTTGCCAGTGTCCTTGACATATATCGTTAAGAAGACATCAATCAAATGCACTGCATGTGTTCAACATCAATCAAATGCACTACATGTGTTCAACATCAATTTTCCATGAGGCGCGTGGAGGCACAGGAACAAAAATGTCAGCTTCGGAAAAAAAAGCAAACAGCACCTTTCAGCCTGGCTCATCTCCAAGTCTGCCCTGTCTACACTGCAACAGACTATTCAATGCGAGAACTGGCCTGATCAGCCATCTTTGTACTCACACCAGCACCCAGTGATAGCTTAAGTCGTGGTCATCTTCGTCTGTGAAGGACAAACAACAACAACCATAATCATTCAATACAGAATCCTCGGAAAATCGATTGACACTTATTGGATGACATGCATGTTTGAAATAAAAAGAATATCTGAAGCTTCTTGACAATAATGTGAAACATTAACCATTCTTCTATTCGAATCCCCACACAATAATACAATTACATCTTCGTGAACTAGTACACATCTAGACAAAAAGTCTTCCAATAATGCAATGCCAGTGTCAGACTGAAAATATGGGGAAGCAACTGGAGGCACATAAGAATATACATACAATATATCTGTGTCTGTACCAAACAATGTTTTATTAATAATTAGTTCACCAAAGGTATTAGATTCCATTTCTACATCTTTAACATAATTATTACACATGCGCATTTTCAACGAGGCACGAAATTCCATCCGATCGTCTCCCTTTGACCATTAATTTATTGCAGGGGAGCAAAACACTTTGTATCCAAAATCGGAAATGAAATGAGGCAGGGAACAGTAAACGATAAACAGTAAACAAGTTGGGTATTTTTTGCTCCCATAAGAAAACCTAACACAGAGTAACTTTTATTCAAGACTGGCACAGCCTTTTAAACTTGAATAAAGTCAGACAAATACAAAGACGAACAATCTAATAGTGGGGGGAAAAACAAGCGCAGGCCAACAACTGAACTGTCTTCATAGTAATGACTTGGCAAAGATTTGGACTTAAGGAGAGAGGGGGGAGGGGGGGGGAATTTGAAGATGGAGAAACTGGGAACATGAAATTAAGAAAACATGTTACAGATATGAAAACTCTTCACTAGCTGCATAAGGGAACCATCGCAATCCCTTTTGAAGGCAGATATATTTATATTGCCTGCTCCGAGCAGGCAATACAAATATATCTGCCTTCAAAAGGGATTGCGATGGTTCCCTTATGCAGCTAGTGAAGAGTTTTCATATCTGTAACATGTTTTCTTAATTTCATGTTCCCAGTTTCTCCATCTTCAAATTCCCCCCCCTCTCTCTCTCTCTCTCTCTCTCTCTCTCTCTCCTTAAGTCCAAATCTTTGCCAAGTCGTTACTATGAAGATAGTTCAGTTGTTGGCCTGCGCTTGTTTTTCCCCCCACTATTACATTGTTCGTCTTTGTATTTGTCTGACTTTATTCAAGTTTAAAAGGCTGTGCCAGTCTTGAATAAAAGTTACTCTGTGTTAGGTTTTCTTATGGGAGCAAAAAATACCCAACTTGTTTACTACTTTGTATCCAGAGAATAGACAAGATTTATATTCATCCATAAGCGTTTCAACTAAACAAATCAAATCGAAAGACTCAAAAAATGTTCAAAAGTCACTATCCTATAATTTGGATAGTAATCCATTGACATTCATGTGGAAAAGGTAATGTTTGTTGTCAGTTTGTTAGTTTTTGTCATTTTATTTCTAGTCACATCTTTCCAGCGCCTGTTTTCACAAAAATCATTGACAGAAGCACACACGGAAGTTGAAACACACAGAGTTCCCGTAAACACACTCACTGTCATCAACACTAAAATCACGTGCACGCTTACTGTCACTGGACGGTGATGCCGGTGTCTCTGTTGCAAAAGTTCTCTCACAAAGGGCAGTGTTGTGTGCATTAAAACAGGGCTGGCCGGTTTCCTGTTTAAAATCGATGAGTCTGCCCCGAGCGTCTTCAATAAATAATTGAAAACAATTGTGGCTCTTTTTCCGTCTTGCCTTGCCCGTTTCAGATGTGGCGTCATTCTCTGTCGAATGTCTCTTACCTATTTGGAATAGTCCTCAATGAATCTATTTGAACCTGTAAGTTTCCCTTCAGCTTTAGAACCTGTACCTCTTGGTTGTAAAAAGCACAGTGGGCAATCACTGGGGAGTCTGGACGGGAACTCAGTCGGTGCACACAGTCAAATTCCACCTGGTCAGTCAGGCCCAGCTTGTCCGTCAGAAGGTCCTGCAGCAGGCCCTCACAGTCTGCGCTGGTCTCCTCGTCTCTTCTGGGTAGTCCGTGGAAAATCAGGTCGTTGCTCCTGGAACGGCCCTCCAGATCGTCGATCCTGGCAGATGTCCAGCTTCTCACGCCCGTTGTTACTGGTCTTCTGCAGTTCCCCGTTTTCTCTCCACACCTCTGTCACCTCCTCTTTCAGTTCTCTCATCTGGCTGTGTGGAGATGCATAGTCCTTCAGTTCTCTCATCTGGCTGTGTGGAGCTGCATAGTCCTCCTTCAGTTCTCTCATCTGGCTGTGTGGAGCTGCATAGTCCTCCTTCAGTTCTCTCATCTGGCTGTGTGGAGCTGCATAGTCCTCCTTCAGTTCTCTCATCTGGCTGTGTGGAGCTGCATAGTCCTCCTTCAGTTCTCTCATCTGGCTGTGTGGAGCTGCATAGTCCTCCTTCAGTTCTCTCATCTGACTGTGTGGAGATGCATAGTCCTTCAGTTCTCTCATCTGGCTGTGTGGAGCTGCATAGTCCTCCTTCAGTTCTCTCATCTGGCTGTGTGGAGCTGCATAGTCCTCCTTCAGTTCTCTCATCTGACTGTGTGGAGATGCATAGTCCTTCAGTTCTCTCATCTGGCTGTGTGGAGCTGCATAGTCCTCCTTCAGTTCTCTCATCTGGCTGTGTAGAGCTGCATAGTCCTCCTTCAGTTCTCTCATCTGAGCTGCATAGTCCTCCTTCAGTTCTCTCATCTGACTGTGTGGAGATGCATAGTCCTCCTTCAGTTCTCTCATCTGGCTGTGTGGATCTGCATAGTCCTCCTTCAGTTCTCTCATCTGACTGTGTGGAGCTGCATAGTCCTCCTTCAGTTCTCTCATCTGGCTGTGTGGAGCTGTATAGTCCTCCTTCAGTTCTCTCATCTGGCTGTGTGGAGCTGCATAGTCCTCCTTCAGTTCTCTCATCTGGCTGTGTGCAGCTGCATAGTCCTCCTTCAGTTCTCTCATCTGGCTGTGTGGAGCTGCATAGTCCTCCTTCAGTTTTGTCATCTGGCTGTGTGCAGCTGCATAGTCCTCCTTCAGTTCTCTCATCTGACTGTGTGGAGCTGCATAGTCCTCCCTCAGATCATGGACTTGCTGCTTCACTGCGTCCAACTTGGCGTCCATCTGGTCACGTCACGTGTTCAGGGTATCCGTGACGTCACGGAGCGTGGGTTGTATGGCGACAGACACAGGTCCAGAAGTGTGAGAGTCGCTGGTCCTTTCCCAACTGACTCTCCGGATGGACCCTCCACTGTAGAGTTGTGTCTGGCGTATGGAGTCCCTGCTGAGTGGAGGGCTGGGTCCTGGGTTCGATTCGATGTGGCCACACTGAAGGAGCAAAGTGGCCCAGGATAAACAGGATGCATCCAAGGGGCACAATGCAGATGTGTCCAAGGGGCACAATGCAGATGTGTCCAAGGGGCACAATGCAGATGTGTCCAAGGGGCACAATGCAGGTGTGTCCAAGGGGCACAACGCAGATGTGTCCAAGGGGCACAATGCAGATGTGTCCAAGGGGCACAATGCAGATGTGTCCAAGGGGCACAATGCAGATGTGTCGAAGGGGCACAACGCAGATGTGTGTAAGGGGCACAATGCAGATGTATCCAAGGGACACAATACAGATGTGTCCAAGGGGCACACTGCAGATGTATCCAAGGGGCACATTGCAGATGTGTCCAAGGGGCACAATGCAGATGTGTTCAAGGGGCACAATGCAGATGCGGGAGGTGGCCTGTTCTGTAGCCCTCCTTGTCATAAAGCGATGAAGACAGGCAGGAAGCGACCCCAACAGACCGCAGGTGGATGGCAGCAGAAGGCGTTGTGGATCACACCTGTCTGCAGACCGCGGGAACGGAATTCTGTGTCTGCCATAGTCCTCCCTCAGATTGTGGACTACATGCTATGATCAGTCATGGCCATAGGTCTGTGTCTGCCATAGTCCTCCCTCACATTGTGGACTACCTGCTATCATCAGTCATGGCCAGAGGTCTGTGTCTGCCATAGTCCTCCCTCACATTGTGGACTACCTGCTATCATCAGTCATGGCCAGAGGTCTGTGTCTGCCATAGTCCTCCCTCACATTGTGGACTACCTGCTATCATCAGTCATGGCCAGAGGTCTGTGTCTGCCATAGTCCTCCCTCACATTGTGGACTACCTGCTATGATCAGTCATGGCCAGAGGTCTGTGTCTGCCATAGCCCTCCCTCAGATTGTGGACTACCTGCTATGATCAGTCATGGCCAAAGATCTGTGCCTGTGTCACACTGTGCATAAATGCATGCCCGCACTCAGCTCAGCATTCACTCCGTGCACACGCAATCTCTCCAACCAACCAGAAGGCGCACTACAATACTCTTCTTCTCCCCCTCCTCTCCGGGGAATAATTTACTAAACAATAATCAGCTTTTCAAACAATGACAACAGGTTTGTTTTCCAATTTACAACTTCTGTTCCTCCACACCAGTGGAGGTACAAACATTCCACAGATCCACTAGCTGGGACCAAATTTCATCTCATTTTATATACTATCTCACAGATACTTCTTTCAGCGGTTTCTCCTCCTCACTGGAGAAACATTATATACATTTTCAAAAAAAGAATCAAAAGATGGCTTAAAATATAGTAGTATCATCTGAGTTCATCAGGGGGACAATTAAAAATCATTATGGGTCAACATGACAAATGCTTTGTTTTCTCACGACTGGTGCAGTCGTTGTCTTCCACAGCTCGTTTCTCCAACCCTGGAGACAATTAGGTGCTGCCGCAGCACTGTAGCCCAAATATTTGTGCGACTGCCTCAGTCGCCTAACTGGTGCTGCCACAGCACTGGGAAGGGCTGGTAACGGTGAATTGCAGGTGGAACTCGTTCTTCCAACAACCTGTCTGGTCAGTGTCCCCAAGCCATCTCCTTCCTATTCCTTATTTTTCCCTCCTGCGCTCTTTTTGAGTACACATTCAGTGAGTACTCGTCTAACTCTAACTCGTCTACCAGCCCTTGGTTATTTAACCAATGGACAACGCCCGGCCATTCAACCAATAATCGCACTACGTCTATAGCCACCAGCGACACCGATCACACTGGTCAGGCCATTCAAATTAACTTTTCTTTTACCTTTCCTCTTCCCTACCTGGGGAAATGCTTTATAACAAATAAGGGCGTACGCGACGGAACGTCACATGTCGCCATGTCATGTAAGGCTACATCACATGACACCCCCCATCCCGGGGTAAAAAAAATACTTTCGCCAAGAAAATTTTTTTTTTAAATACGCATACATATCCAGTTAATATACATCTTCAACCATCAATCATCAATTTTCCCTCTTACAAGAATTTCCATCAATGCATAGAACTAACCTTTATGAACATCATAAAGATCCAAAATCACATTCCAAAATCTTAGTTTTAAAAAAATGTACAATCAGTTTTGTTTAGTTTTTTAAAAACAAATTCATACTCCATCATCACAAATCACAAGTCACACATACACGAATAACATATGATACTGATTATTCCAAATGCCAATCATGTTTATATATACCAAAATGTAAACAGTTTTTCTTGCCTGTTCTCACATAAACATGTGTCACGAAATCCTCACAAAACGAGAATTTCCTCATGACTCACTTGAGAAAAATTTGGCAAGTGAAAAGTCTTTGTTCAAGCAAAAATATACAATATAATAGTCCATTCGAAAGTTAAAAATTTTTTTCATTCTTCACAATGGACCGACGTGAAAAAAACCCACTTCTAAGACATCAAATGAAGTATTCCGCACACATTCACAAAATAGCATCCTACAATGAGCCACCAATGCAAATACATATGCACTTTTGGAGAAAGATCAGTTACAACTATTTATCAATTCAGATTGACAATAGCAGACATAACCCTGCGAAAATATCAATAAAGTCTTTCCACAATTAAAACAAACGGCAGAATAATAAAGTTTGTGCACGATGAAAACACACAGCAGTTACAGCAGCACGAAGGATACTGTGCACTCACGCACGAGACAAAATCTGCCATGATATTCTGAGTGCCAGGTAATGGCTCAATGTCAAACTTGAACTCCTGCAATGACAAAGCCCATCTTAACAGCCTGCTATTTTTGGTCTTGGACGACTGCAAAAATGTCAATGGCCTGTGGTCGGTTTGTAACCGAAACTGTCTTCCAGTCAGGAATCTGGCAAATTTCTCACAAGCCCAAACAATGGCAAGACACTCCCTCTCAATTGTTGAGTATTTGACTTGTGTGTTAGAGAACTTTTTACTTGCATATTGGACAGGGTGTAACAATCCATTCTTTTCCTGCAACAGTACAGCTCCCATGCCTTTGGAGCTGGCATCAGTTCTCAAAACAAAATCCTCTGAAAGAGAGGGCAAAAGTAGCACAGGGAATGAATTAAGGGTGTTTTGAACACATTCCAGAGCTTTCTGGCACTCATCTGACCAGACGATACTTTTGTGCTTTTGTTCCTTTTGTTAAGTCACTCAAAGGGGCTGTCAAGGACGCAAAGTGCGGTACATATCTTCTGTAATAGGACAACAATCCAATGAGTGATCTAATCTGTTTCTTTGTACTGGGTCTCTTCAAGGCCAAGATCTTTTCTACTTTCTTTTCCTCTGGTGTCATTTTCCAAACAGAAATGACATGACCTAAAAACTCGAGTCTTGAATCCAGCACGAATTTTGGACGGTCTAGCCGTCAGACCAAAATTCCGGAGTTTACAAAAAACAGCTCTCAAGTTTTCCAGAAGATCATTCCATGACTTTGCAGCAAGCAAAATGTCATAAAAAAAAACAAAAAAACTTACTGCTCCACACTCATGAAGTTTTTTGTGCGCGCATCATTCTGGCAAAAGAAGCTGGGGCGTTTTGTAAACCAAATGACATTTTCGTCCATTGAAACAGTCCAAAAGGTGTCTGAAAAGCTGTTTTTTTCCTTGTCTGCTTCAGCCATCGGGATTTGCCAATATCCTTTAGTCAAATCTATTTTGACAAAATATTTTCCTTCTGACAGTTGACAAAGAAGTTCCTCAATGTCTGGGATAGGTTCTGCATCAAACACAGTGATTTTGTTTAATTTCCTGTAATCGATGCAAAACCGCACCGAGCCATCAGGTTTGTCCACCAATACAACTGGTGAGCTGTATGGTGACGAGGACGGTTCAATAACTTTCAACCCGAGCATAACTTGAATCTCTCTCTCGACAACCTGTTTTTTCGCAAATAGGAGAGGGTATGGTTTGAGGGTATGGTTTGAGAGTATGGTTTGACTCGGACTGGGTTTTCCGTACTCAAGTGAATAGTATGGGGTTCAATTGCTGTCACTGTCCCTGGAGTATCAGTCAGAACATCCTGAAAGTCCTTCAAAATACCTTCCAATTGTTCCTTCTGAATGAAAGACAGATCATCACACACAACAACATCACGATAAGTCTTCCCTGGACAGAAAGAGTGGGCAGAGGTACAGTGTCATCTATACAGTCTTTGCTCTGTCTCTGTATGTGACATCAGGTACAAAATCAGAATCAATGATTTCTGTAACAGCCACGTCTGTTCCAGACACTGGACATATCCATTCAATTGACTCATTAATGGCAACATTTGTACGTTCAACATACTTTTTTTTAGCATATTTACATGGAACACCTTTTCAGCATTTGCCATTTTCACTTTGGGAACCACAATCTGTTTATTGTCTTGTCCAGGTACATGCCTGTAGAGGATGTCAGAGTCCAGTATGTACGTCGGCTTGTCCGTTGGTTTGTCAGAGACACTATGCTTTGCAGTAGACAGTACAGTCGTCAATGTCTCGTCGCTTTTCTGCATGGTCTTCATCCAGTTTTGAAACATTGAGCGGTTTTGTTGGTTTTCCTTGCTCTACAACTTTTGATCTTGTACTGATGAGACAAGGAACGAAAGATCTTCCGGCATACTGTCGCGACACCTGGTAGATTTCCCAAAATCAAATCGCAAACTGGATTCTCAATAACACAGGCGGTAAGCGATCCGGAGTAGTATGGTGTATCGACGGAAATTTTTGCAAGTGGAAAAGTTTCAATTTTTCCACCAAACGATCTGCATCTCTGAACACTGTCAAGATATTGGTCTGGTAGAACAAAACATTTCCTTACACCAGCTGTGGTGCAACCTGTATCTCACAAAACAGAACCTTGTAAACCATTAATGGCACAATCCTCCAAAAGAAGACCATCAATGGACTGATCTGGCGCCAAAACAAGACCTTCTTCACATGTAGTGGAAACAAATCCAGTCTTTGCTCTACTTCCTTTGAAAGGACAGTCCCGTTTCAAATAGAATTTGCCGTCACAAAAATGGCAACGCATGGTTTGGTCGGCGGACAACTGGTTACTGGTTTGTGAACCTCGACCTTGTCCACGCACTGGACCAAAGGGTCTTCGCGGTTGTTGTTCACCACGCCCTCGGAAAGGAAAAGGCGCTTGATCACTGATCGCTCACTGTGTCAATGGCACAACACAGTGGGTCCCGAGTTGTCCGAGGCCAAGCAGGAGAGGAGGGGGGCTGAGAGGCGATGGAGCGCCACGGGACTGACTGTGCACAGGGAAATATATCAAACTGCGAGAAATCATGTTACTGACATTGTTCATCAAGCAAAAACTTTGTTCTATTCTTCAAAGATATTGGCCTGTAATACGGCCAAGCAACTATTAATGTCACAAATAGTCTCCTAGGCAAAGTCAGCTACTCCCCCCTTCCCACCATCTTCCAAACTCAAGAGCTCCCTCAGAAATTCTTAGAGTTTTTCAATGGAAAAATTGACACTATCCGTGAAAAGCTAGATTCTACTGCACCTGTACATCCTCTGAATGACAAAGTTTACTGTGGACCTCCTTTGGCTTGTTTTAGTCCTGTTAGTCAAGACTATGTCAAAAAACTTTGTTTGCGATGCAGCCCTAAATCATGTGAACTTGATGCCATTCCCACTAACTTGCTCTTTCAGTGCATTGATGATGTCCTACCCCATCTTACTCATGTTATCAATACCTCTTTATCCTCTGGTCATGTTCCTGAAATCTTCCGGTCCGCAGTGGTACGTCCATTGATCAAGAAACCTTCATTAGATAAAAATGTTTTAAGAATTATCGGCCTGTATCAAATTTGTCATTTCTATCAAAATTATTGGAGAAGATCGTTTTGGAACAAATTCTAGAACATCTCGAAAAGAATCACCTTTTGAATCCTCATCAATCTGCTTACAGACAAGGCCATAGTTGTGAGACAGCACTCCTCCGTATAGTCAATGACCTCCTCTGCGGGCTTGACGATGGGAACGTTTCCTTATTAGCGATGTTAGACCTCTCTGCAGCATTTGACACGATCGATCATAATATTTTGTTCTCACGGCTTCAAACTTCCTTTGGATTCAAAGACACAGCTCTCGACTGGATTATCTCTTACTTGACTGGACGGACTCAGACAGTGTGTGTACAGGGAAGATACTCAGACAGTTCTCCTCTTAGGTATGGTGTGCCTCAGGGTTCTGTACTTGGGCCAGTCCTTTTTGTGCTGTATGCTAGTCCTGTGTCTGACGTCATCAGTGGTCACGCCATGTCGCATGAGAGCTTTGCTGACGATACTCAGCTTCATCAGTCGGTTCCCATTGCTGAAACTGACTCACTGATTTCTCGGATGCGGGGCTGCATTGCAGACCTGAAGGACTGGATGACAACCAACAAACTACAACTAAACGACGACAAGACGGAACTCATGTTCGTGACAAAACAGCCTAACCATCCTTCTCTGCCTTCAACTGTCACTATCAATGACTGTGCTGTCTCTGTCTCCACCTCTGTCCACAGTCTAGGGGTCATACTTGACCAATCCCTCTCCTTTGAGAAACAGGTTTCAAATATTTGCAAGATTGCCTATTTAGAACTAAGAAGAATCAGCTCTGTACGTCACCTTCTTTCTACAGATGCTACAGAAACTCTCATTTGTGCATTTGTCTTATCTAGAATAGATTACTGCAACTCACTTTTGGCCGGCCTTCCAAAATACCTGATAGAAAGATTACAGCGAATCCAAAATCATGCAGCCCGAGTCGTCTGTAGAGCAGGAAAACATGCTCACATTTCGCCTCTCCTCCACTCTCTTCACTGGCTATCTGTCTCAAACCGTATCTCGTACAAAATCTCAACTCTCACTTTCTCTGCTCTCTTTGAAAATGGACCTTCTTATCTCTCAGATCTCCTTAAAATCTACACCCCCTCTCGACAACTACGCTCCTGTGCTGACGACCGCCTTCTGCGAATGACTCGTTTCAGGACTACTACTGGTGAAAGATCTTTCTCTTTTCAAGCTCCAGCGACGTGGAACAGACTGCCAGACTGTCTCAGACATTCAGATTCTATCTCTTCTTTCAAGTCTAAACTTAAAACCCATCTATTTTCTCATAATTAGTCAATGCTGTGGGGAGAGGGGGGGGGGTACAACCTAACTCATAGCCATCTGGGCCTTTTCAAATGTAGCGTATGTGTATGTTCTCTATTATATGTATTTGTTGTATGATTGAACGTTATAGGATTAAGTTTTTGTAGTGATATTTGAAGAATAAGTGAATGTCACATTGGTAGGATTAGGATTTGTTAGTTATTGTAGTAATAGTATTTGTAGTTGGGTGTAAGGTGTATTATTGTATATGAGAAGGGTGAATGTAGTATGACTTTGTAAAGCGCTTAGAGAAATTCGTTTGATTAAGCGCTATATAAGAAATCATTATTATTATTGTTATTATTAAAAGGTCTTTCCGGTGGTGAGTATTGGCCCTGACGGAAATCGCCAGAACCAACATGGCCTTGACCACGGAAAGGTCGTCGTCTGTTGCCAAAAGAACGTGTAAGAGTGCGGACCTTGGAATGAAGCGCGATTTCCTCTTCTAAAGTTTCCTTGTCCAGAATGTATCTGAAATGCCGCGTGAGACTCGAAATGGGACGAATTTTCCTTGCGGGCAACACCTTTATCCGGATGAGCAATACAGTACTGATCCGCCATCTGACACATTTCGTCAACGCTATCGAACTGTCTTTCCTTAAGAAAAGTGGCCAAATCTTTGCTGACGCTCTGAAAAAGTTGCTCTCGAAGTTGCAAATCTCGCAGTGATTCGAAAGTTTTATTCGTCTTTGTTAATTCTATCCATCTGTCTAAACAGTGACTCATTCTTATAAAAAAAAAGACGGAAATGATTCTCCCTTGTCAGGACGAATAGATCGGAAACGCTCACGAAAACGGTCAGCTGAACACTGAAACTTCTTTAAGAGTTCTTCTTTTAATTGATCCCAAGTCAACCCTTCCTTTGCCGCAAGTGTGTGGTATTGCGCCAAAGCGCTTCCCTTAAACAGTGACGCGATAAACAACGTCCATTTCTCCTTCGGCCAACCACAAGAAGTAGCGTGGTTCTCGAACCGAAAAAGAAAACTGTCAATGTCTTCGGTTTTTTCTTCGAACGGCGGCAACTTCGGAATGTATGTTGACTTCGGATGAAATGTACTCGCGGAACCGCCCGATGGAGGTGATGGAGGTTCTCTCGATGCCTGTAATCTTTTTATTTCCATATCAGTCTCTAATTCAAGTTGTCTCAGTTTAAACTGCCGTTCCTTATCCTTTTCTTCAAACTCTAATTGTTTTTGTTCCATCTCTTTCTGTAGTTTTTTTTTCTTCAAACTCTAATCTTTTTAGAGTTTCTTGTCGTTCTTTATCTTTTTCTTCTAGTTGTTTCTGTTTTTCCTGACTCTCTCTCTCTCTGTCTGCTCTATCCATACATTGTTGGACATAGTTTGCTAATTTATCACCTTCAAAGCCTAAACGCTCAGCCTGTCGTACATGTTCATCAAAATTTTCCATCATGAATAGTTACTACAAACAAACAAGAAACAATGACTAAATATGATTAAAATAAGGCGATATGTGATGTTATATACGTTTCAAAAAAAAACCAACTTTGTTACAGTATGTACAAATAAAGAACTTAAATGCCGGTATAAACAGAAAAATAATAAAGGCTTACAAAAGAGAAGCACTAATAAGAAGTGGCAACGTGATCTTTCCAAAAGAGCTTTTCACCAATATTCTTTCCGAAAGGGAAAAAGACAGCTAAGAAAATGAAATGCAATACTGATAACTCTTTTTTTCCGAATGAAAAGAAAACAGAGAAAATATAAAGTTTTTTCCCAAAAATAAATTCTTTATAATGTTTATGTTCTTAACTGTTCTTATTGTAGTTGTTACTTTCTTACTTAGTTTCTTGGTGCAGCAAAATAGATGAGTTGACAAAACAAATGAATCGCCTTAAACAATAAGTGAATACAAAGTTACAAAACAAATGAATTAACGAACAATTAAAAAGAGGGAGAGAAAACGTACACTAACGGAAATCCTACCTAAAAGATGACAATGATGAAAAAAAACTAGATAGGCGCCTATTGAAGAGAAGGTTTGTAGATTTTTTGTAAAGGGGGTGAAAAGGAAATGAAAGAATAGACAGGTCCGGTATAGAAAGAGGAAATGAGAAAAAGCGAAAGAGGCCCTCAGACAGCACCCTAATGGCAACTGTCTCCCGTAAAGCTGGAGACGGGGAAGTCTTCACACAATATACTAACAATACAATGCAATAAACAAACAAACAAACAAAAACCAACCCAAAAGATAATCAAGAAAACAAATGTTTATTAGGGCTGAGCGGTAATCCACTCCACCACCTACACTAGTTGAGTGACGGAGGTGAAGTCGATCCCACACTCAGAGGGGAAAGGGGGAAAATCCAAATGAAACGAGAGGAAAGATAAAGAATTAGATAGTAATGAGAGAGGGAGGGACTAGTGACTCCCCAGTGCCATGCCCCCCTGCTAAAACAGAGCAGGAAGAGGTTGGGGCTATCAGTCCTGGGGAAAGGGACAAAACAAAATCTAATCTAGGGGAAGGACAACAACTCCTCAACGCCCTGCCCCCTTGCTGCCAGGTTCGAGCAAGAGGAGGTTGAGGCTATCGGTCCTGAGGGGGGAAAGGGTCAAAAGGAAATCCTACAAAAAAACAACCCAACAGAGTAGAGCAAACAAAAGAAATCTCAAACACTCGAACACACACATACAGAAACAAATGAAAAATAAAGACTACAAACAATAATCACAACAATCAATAATACTCTCTTTCCTTTGCACAAATATAAATCTCTTTTTTTTCTCCTTGGAGGGGAAATCTTAATTTTTCTTTGGAGGGGTACAAAGAGCACAAATAGAAAGCTTTTCTTTCCTTGGAGGGGGTATAAAAAAAACCCTAGTTTTTAGTCCTAGTCGGGGTCACCACTGTCACACTGTGCATAAATGCATGCCCGCACTCAGCTCAGCATTCACTCCGTGCACACGCAATCTCTCCAACCAACCAGAAGGCGCACTACAATACTCTTCTTCTCCCCCTCCTCTCCGGGGAATAATTTACTAAACAATAATCAGCTTTTCAAACAATGACAACAGGTTTGTTTTCCAATTTACAACTTCTGTTCCTCCACACCAGTGGAGGTACAAACATTCCACAGATCCACTAGCTGGGACCAAATTTCATCTCATTTTATATACTATCTCACAGATACTTCTTTCAGCGGTTTCTCCTCCTCACTGGAGAAACATTATATACATTTTCAAAAAAAGAATCAAAAGATGGCTTAAAATATAGTAGTATCATCTGAGTTCATCAGGGGGGACAATTAAAAATCATTATGGGTCAACATGACAAATGCTTTGTTTTCTCACGACTGGTGCAGTCGTTGTCTTCCACAGCTCGTTTCTCCAACCCTGGAGACAATTAGGTGCTGCCGCAGCACTGTAGCCCAAATATTTGTGCGACTGCCTCAGTCGCCTAACTGGTGCTGCCACAGCACTGGGAAGGGCTGGTAACGGTGAATTGCAGGTGGAACTCGTTCTTCCAACAACCTGTCTGGTCAGTGTCCCCAAGCCATCTCCTTCCTATTCCTTATTTTTCCCTCCTGCGCTCTTTTTGAGTACACATTCAGTGAGTACTCGTCTGACTCTACGCATTACCAGCCCTTGGTTATTTAACCAATGGACAACGCCCGGCCATTCAACCAATAATCGCACTACGTCTATAGCCACCAGCGACACCGATCACACTGGTCAGGCCATTCAAATTAACTTTTCTTTTACCTTTCCTCTTCCCTACCTGGGGAAATGCTTTATAACAAATAAGGGCGTACGCGACAGAACGTCACATGTCGCCATGTCATGTAAGGCTACATCACATGACAGCCTGCCATAGTCCTCCCTCACATTGTGGACTACATGCTATGATCAGTCATGGCCAGAGGTCTGTGTCTGCCATAGTCCTCCCTCACATTGTGGACTACCTGCTATGATCAGTCATGGCCAGAGGTCTGTGTCTGCCATAGTCCTCCCTCATGCAACAAACCTAATGTACAAGAGTGAACACAGACAGAAGGGTGGGATATGTTGGGGTGGGGGGCATTAGAGGAGGGAGAGAGAGAAAGAGACAGAGAGAGAGAGAGAGAGAGAGAGAGAGAGAGAGAGTTAACAAAAAATAGCAATGAGAGACAGAGTGAGGGAGAAAGAAAGCGGGAGGGAGAAGCAAGGCATGGCATTTAACATTAATATAGAAGGTATGCTTTTTTTAACGATAATAAACTATTTTTGTTTTTTATGTATTCTGGGATTTCATTCCATAATTTTCCTCCTGAATAGATAAAAGATGTCATAAAGAGATCAGTTCTTGGACGAGGGATAAATATTGTGCTCTTGTTACGAAACTCTCGTACGGGAAATTTCTCTTAAATCCGCTTAGTACATCACGCAGGGCCTCTGAGTGCTGTCTGAACCTCCTAAAAAACACACTGTGAAGTTTCATAGTTTCGACATACTGTGTTAGACCTAAACATTTATTATGTATCCCCCCCCCCCCCCCCTATATTTTTTTATGTAAGTGCCCTGTGTGTACATTGTGCAATTCCCCTGCATCAAATGTGACTGCCCCCCCCCCCTCCCCCCCCCCTTCCTCCGAGTGTTGTATAAACTATCTTTGTTGTATACGCTCAATCACTTCCCCTGCATTAACTGTGACTGACCCCCCCCCCATCCCCCCACTATTTCCTCTCCCATGATCCCCTTCCGGGTGGCCCCGTTTCCGCCCGGCGGCCATTTTGAACACATAACAAAATAAGTGTTTTTTCATTCTCTGTCCTAACCGTTATTTGTTTCGCCTGAAGAAGACCCAAGAGGTCGAAATGCATTGTCTTGTCCTGCGCTGTGGTTATCTACATCCCTGGCGGTAACTAACCCCCTCTCTTTCTAACTTTTGGGAAAAGGGTCGTGATTCAAATTAAAGAGAGATGGGAAATGTGTTTGGTTGCACATGCATAAACATGTGGGCGTGTGAATCCTTGTGTGTGTGTGTGTGTGTGTGTGTGTGTGTGTGTGTGTGTGTGTGTGTGTGTGTGTGGTGGGTGTTGAAATGTGTATGTGTGTATGTATATAGAGTGGGTCACTGAAAAATGTGTGTGTGTGTGTGTGTGTGTGTGTGTGTGTGTGTGTGTGTGTGTGTGTGTGTGTAAGTGGTGGACGTTGAAATGTGTATGTGTGTATATATATAGAGTGGGTCACTGAAATGCGTGTGTATATATATAGAGTGGGTCACTGAAATATGTGTGTGTGTGTGTGTGTGTGTGTGTGTGTGTGTGTGTGTGTGTGTGTGTGTGTGTGTGTAAGTAGTGGGTGTCCTGCGCTGTGGTTGTCTACGTCCCTGCCGGTAACTAACCCCCTCTCTTTCTAAAATTTGGGAAAAGGGTGGTGATTCAAATTAAAGAGAGGTGGGGAATGTGTTTGGTTGCACATGCATAAACATGTGGGCACGTGAATCCTGTGTGTGTGTGTGTTGTGTGTGTGTGTGGTGTGTGTGTGTGTGTGTGTGTGTGTGTAAGTGGTGGACGTTGAAATGTGTATGTGTGTATATATATATATATATATATAGAGTGGGTCACTGAAATGTGTGTGTGTTGTGTGTGTGTGTGTGTGTGTGTGTGTGTGTGTGTGTGTGTGTGTGTGTGTGTGTTCGTTCTTCAATTTAACGTCTATTCACATAAAGTGATTTTAGACAGAGTTAGGGAAATAGCGTGTGTATGCATGCGTGCGTGTGTGTGTGTGTGTGTGTGTGTGTGTGTGTGTGTGTGTGTGTGTGTGTGTGTGTGTGTGTGTGTGCGTGTGCGTGCGAGTGTGTGCGCGTGTGTGTGTGCGTGTGTGTGTGTGTGTTGATGCACCGATAAGAGATTTGTTACGAGCAGTTAGCTATATACAGTGATTCATACTAACATTCTTTACAACTAGGCTAAACATTAGCACAAAGCAAGTATTAAAACACAAAAAGAGTACAGGATATCTGGTATAACCAAAATGTTAAGAGCTCATATCTATAGGAACAATTGTTACAAAAAAGAGCCCATTGGACTAATCATCAAGGAATTAACAAAAGAAACAAGACCTTGTAAGTTCTGGAAAATACACGTGCCATCAGGTCGCAGGCAGTCAGGATTTTCATTTTTGAAATATGCGCAGTGGAAAAGAAGATGCTGAGTTGTAAAACTTTCAACTGCTCCGCAGATGCAATTAAAATTTTTGCGGAATTTTGTACGGAAAGCGTTTAGCTTAAGCCTGTAAAACAGGGATTCAAGTTTTCGGTTATTTTTTTCAAGTACGTTTATGTTGGCCAATTGATAGGTAATCTTTCCACTTTTAGCCGCGTTGCTAGAAGAAAAAGTAGCTGACTGGGATTTGTCACAGCAGAGCAGTTTGGAGTGAGGTAGATGTATTTTAATAAGAACCAAGTTTTTGTAGGCTTCATAAACCTTTTCAATGCACGTCTTTTTTAAGAGACCATATCCTTCGTATAAACAGAGAGGAATGTTGATTTCTATGGATTCATCGGACTTTCGTGCTCCTTTTCTGGCAGCCCGGTCAGCCCACTCATTACCAGAAATCCCACAGTGAGACGGGATCCAGCAAAAATCAGCTGTTGTACCTCTTGATATAAGAATACTGACAAGATGTTTTATTTCTAAAATCACCTCTCCTCGATTTTGTACAGCAATAGATTCAAGGCCTTGTAGGACAGATTTAGAATCCACACAGAAAAGTGCTTTGTAGATAGTAAGTGGAGTATCAACAAGAAAGTTAAGCGCCATTAGAATTGCCACCAGCTCAGCCGTGAAGATAGAATACCCCTTCCCGAGATGAAACGATTTTTCAACTTTAAGGGTAGGAATAACAAAACCACTTCCAGCTTTTTCATTTAGCAGTGATCCATCGGTGAAAACTTTAAGGTGGTGTGAATAATTACTATCGATATGAGATTTGGCAAGAGAGGACAATATATTATTGTTAACATTTTTTTGTAGATCAGTATACTTATAATCAAAACGTGCAGTGTGCAATTCCCAATTTGGAATCGGGGATACAGGAAAACGATCAGCAATATTCTTGGGATCAATCTCAGCGTCTTTCAGTAATTTTGAGGAATATGTCATTATAGTTGTATTAGATTTAATAGATCTACCTCGCTTCGGGAAATGGAAATCTGATCGTAAAGCTAATTCATCTTTGCTTGAGTTCTGAACAGCTGAGCTACGTAAGACGAATTTAGCACAGGCCAAGTTTCTATAGTCGTCAAGGGGCAGAACTCCGGCTTCGTAATACGTTCCTGATGCACTGGCATGAAATGGAACACCTAGTGCGAGTCTAAATGCCTTGCAGTCTATGCTTTGCAACTTTTTAAGTAAGTAGTTTGTGTGTGTGTGTGTGTATGTGTGTGTGTGTGTGTGTGTGTGTGTGTGTGTGTGTGTGTGTGTGTGTGTGTGTGTGTGTGTGTGTGTGTTCGTTCTTTAGTTTTACGTCTGTTCACCCTTAAGTGATATTAGACGGGAAAGGAGTGGGGGGGGGGGGGGGGGGGGGATAGGAGAAATAAAGGTATGAAAGAAGAGATTGTTTATGCATGTGTTGATATTGTTTAGAGAGTGTGTGGTAGTAAAGATTATGTGTTTTTCCTACATACCTACACCTACAATTCTATATAATGAGCAAGCTTTATATGGGGTATGAATTGTTGAAAATGACAGAATTAGCAGAAAGGAAGTGAGGTTTACCATCTATAGCAAACGCGACTTAACAATTAACAGAAGATTAGTATAACAACAATTGAATCGAACAATAAATTAACTATTCAAAGGAAAAGACCAATAGGACTAAGGTGTAAAACTTCTGAAAAACATTTAAGAAGATGGAAGTCATTTAACACTTCCTGAACAGTTAATGGTATTTGACGAGTCAGTAAATCCCCTGTAGTTTTCGTCATTAATTCTTTGATACTAGGACAGTGTAAAATCAGATGGCTAATGGAAATTTGATTTCCACATACACATTTAATATCTTTAGAAAATTTTGTTTTAAAGGCATTTAAACGAATTTTGAACATCAGAGAACTAATATGCCTTGAACTTATATCAGATATGTGATTTAAAATTAATTTGGAATTTATTGTGCTCACGCTTTTTATACAGTTGTGTGAATATTGGCTATCTGATGTCTTCAGCATGTTATCAAACTTATCTCTCGCTAGTTTTTCAATGTGATTATAATACTCGTGCAGATCTAGATTTATGTTAATTAGAATTGCCCCTTCAGTATTACGTCCTGCATTTTTAGCTGCTCTGTCAACCAGTTCATTGGCATATATTCCGCAATGGGAAGGAACCCAGTAAAAAGTCACACTAACGTCTTTAAATGCCAATTGATGAATTACGTGTCTGATTTCTAGTATCATTTCAAGACGTTTTTTTGGCATTTTGATGTTTGATTGCTTGTAATGCCGATTTAGAATCTACACAGAGTAAAATTTTACAACTTTTCATTGGTAACTCCTCAATATGCTGTAAAGCCATTAAAATAGCTAACAACTCTGCAGTAAAAACTGAATAGTGATTACCTATATGATATTGTTTGACTGTTTTCATAGTAGGAATTACAAATGCTGAACCTGCATTGCCATTAAGTACAGATCCATCTGTGAATATTTTAATGTAATCACTATAGTAATTTTCCATGTGATCATTAACTAAATTTTTCAGAACGTTTGGAGATTGACTTTTGCTCAATTCTGTATGATCAATATCAAAAGTAGGTTTAATTTGTTCCCAAGATGGTACAGGTAAAAAAGATGGCTTAATTGCTATTTTTTTACTTTTTAATTCTGTAGAATTAATCATGTCGGAGACAAACGAATTAATTGGTTGCAAACAGTGTATTGTCTTAGCCCTGTTAACAAAGTCATGCTTAGAATTCATCTTTGTTTCTTCATTACAGAATGAGTTATGTGCAAAGGATTTTAATACAAACTTAGCTGCAGAGATTTTCCTATGTTCATCAAGAGGAAGAACTCCTGCTTCTTTATATGACCCAAGATTGTAAGCATGAGTCGGCACTCCTAGTGCCAGTTTAAAGGCTTTACAATCTATACTTTGTAGCTTGTTTAACAAATGTTTTGGTGCACTAAAGAAAGATTCCTGGCCGTAGGTTAAACGCGAACGAACTAAGGAATTAGCAAGGCATAAAAGTGGTTTTGTGTCCTGACCCCATCGCTGTTTACTAATAATTTTGAGAAAATTTAAAGCTTTTCTGGCTTTATTTAATATATAGTCTATATGTTGATTCCACGTAAGTTTGGATGATAAATATACACCTAGAAACCTTACGCTTTGCGAATAATTAATGACACTGCCACCAATAGTGAAATCAGGCAGTTTTTCTGGGTTATGCCCCGAATTAAAAAGTACCATATGTGTTTTTTCTAATGATAAAGAAAGTCCATTTTCCTTCATAAATATATCAATTTTATTTAGTTCGCGTTGGTACACTTTTTTGGTATAGTTAAGTGCTCTAATTGGAGTTTTACGCTTCATTGTCACCTTCATCCACATGCATATATCATCTGCATACTGGGCTAAAACTGTATCTTTTGATAGATTATTTGGAAGATCTGCTATAAGTATATTGAATAAAATAGGTGAAATAACCGAGCCTTGTGGAAGACCCATCTGAAGTTCTCTGGACTTAGAATATGTGCTTCCAACTCTTACCTGTATGAAACGTTGTGATAAAAAATTTTGTATATAGTTATACATATTACTATTTATATTGTAGTTTTGAAGTTTTTGGAGTAATCGGTAATGCCATACTTGATCGTAAGCTTTTTTCACATCAAAAAAGGTTGCTAGAATATTTTTCCGTCTGCCAAACTGCTGTTTAATTTGTGTCGTAAGTTTGACTAAATGTTCAGTAGTGGAGCGACCTTTGCGAAAAGCGGCTTGATTTTTTGGAATAATGTTTTGTTTTTCACAGAAATGAACTAGTCTACTTGAGACTATTTTTTCCATTAACTTGCATACATGAGATGTTAAGGAGATGGGTCGATAGCTATTTTTATCAGTCCGAGGTTTTCCCTGCTTGTGTATAGGGACAACAATTGAGTGTTTCCAGATAAGAGGCATTTCACCATTAGACCAGCATTTTTGTGTGTGTGTGTGTGTGTGTGTGTGTGTGTGTGTGTGTGTTTTGTGTAAGTGGTGGGTGTTGAAATGTGTATGTGTGTATGTATATAGAGCGGGTCACTGAAATGGTGTGTGTGTGTGTGTGTGTGTGTGTGTGTGTGTGTGTGTGTGTGTGTGTGTGTGTGTGTGTGTGTGTAAGTGGCGGGTGTTGAAATGTGTATGTGTGTATGTATACAGAGCGGGTCACTGAAATGTGTGTGTGTGTGTGTGTGTGTGTGTGTGTGTGGTGTGTGTGTGTGTGTGTGTGTGTGTGTGTGTGTAAGTGGTGGGTGTTGAAATGTGTATGTGTGTATGTATATAGAGCGGGTCACTGAAATGTGTGTGTGTGTGTGTGTGTGTGAGTGTGTGTGTGTGTGTGTGTGTGTGTGTGTGTGTGTGTGTGTGTGTGTGTGTGTGTGTGTGTGTGTGTAAGTGGTGGGTGTTGAAATGTGTATGTATGTGGTCACTGAAATGTGACACAGTAGTGTGTGTGTGTGTGTGTGTGTGTGTGTGTGTGTGTGTGTGTGTGTGTGTGTGTGTGTGTGTGTGTGTAAGTGGTGGGTGTTGAAATGTGTATGTGTGTATGTATATAGAGTGGGTCACTGAAATGTGTGTGTGTGTGTGTGTGTGTGTGTGTGTGTGTGTGTGTGTGTGTGTGTGTGTGTGTGTGTGTGTAAGTGGCGGGTGTTGAAATGTGTATGTGTGTATGTATACAGAGCGGGTCACTGAAATGTGTGTGTGTGTGTGTGTGTGTGTGTGTGTGTGTGTGTGTGTGTGTGTGTGTGTGTGTGTGTGTGTAAGTGGTGGGTGTTGAAATGTGTATGTGTGTATGTATATAGAGCGGGTCACTGAAATGTGTGTGTGTGTGTGTGTGTGTGTGTGTGTGTGTGTGTGTGTGTGTGTGTGTGTGTGTAAGTGGTGGGTGTTGAAATGTGTATGTGTGTATGTATACAGAGTGGGTCACTGAAATGTGTGTGTGTACATGGGGGGAGGGGGAGGGTACAATGCATTGGAGAGTGGGAGCGTAAATTGCAAACTCTCTTTTTGTCATCATGGACCGGGTGGTTTAAAGTCCACAGGCCCAAGTTAGTTTATTGTCATCATGGACCGGGTGGTTTAAAACCCACAGGCCCAAGTTAGTTTATTGTCATCATGGACCGGGTGGTTTAAAACCCACAGGCCCAAGTTAGTTTATTGTCATCATGGACCGGGTGGTTTAAAACCCACAGGCCCAAGTTAGTTCATTGTCATCATGGACCGGGTGGTTTAAAACCCACAGGCCCAAGTTAGTTCATTGTCATCATGGACCGGGTGGTTTAAAAACCCACAGGCCCAAGTTAGTTCATTGTCATCATGGACCGGGTGGTTTAAAACCCACAGGCCCAAGTTAGATTATTGTCATCATGGACCAGGTGGTTTAAAACCCACAGGCCCAAGTTAGTTTATTGTCATCATGGACCAGGTGGTTTAAAACCCACAGGCTCAAGTTAGTTTATTGTCATCATGGACCGGGTGGTTTAAAACCCACAGGCCCAAGTTAGTTTATTGTCATCATGGACCGGGTGGTTTAAAACCCACAGGCCCAAGTTAGTTCATTGCCATCATGGACCGGGTGGTTTAAAACCCACAGGCCCAAGTTAGTTCATTGTCATCAATGGACCGGGTGTGGTTTAAAACCCACAGGCCCAACTTAGTTCATTGTCATCATGGACCGGGTGGTTTAAAACCCACAGGCCCAACTTAGTTCATTGTCATCATGGACCGGGTGGTTTAAAACCCACAGGCCCAAGTTAGTTTATTGTCATCATGGACCGGGTGGTTTAAAACCCACAGGCCCAAGTTAGTTTATTGTCATCATGGACCGGGTGGTTTAAAACCCACAGGCCCAAGTTAGTTCATTGTCATCATGGACCGGGTGGTTTAAAACCCACAGGCCCAAGTTAGTTTATTGTCATCATGGACCGGGTGGTTTAAAACCCACAGGCCCAAGTTAGTTTATTGTCATCATGGACCGGGTGGTTTAAAACCCACAGGCCCAAGTTAGTTTATTGCCATCATGGACCGGGTGGTTTAAAACCCACAGGCCCAAGTTAGTTTATTGCCATCATGGACCGGGTGGTTTAAAACCCACAGGCCCAAGTTAGTTTATTGTCATCATGGACCGGGTGGTTTAAAACCCACAGGCCCAAGTTAGTTCATTGTCATCATGGACCGGGTGGTTTAAAACCCACAGGCCCAAGTTAGTTCATTGTCATCATGGACCAGGTGGTTTAAAACCCACAGGCCCAAGTTAGTTCATTGTCATCATGGACCGGGTGGTTTAAAACCCACAGGCCCAAGTTAGTTTATTGTCATCATGGACCGGGTGGTTTAAAACCCACAGGCCCAAGTTAGTTTATTGTCATCATGGACCGGGTGGTTTAAAACCCACAGGCCCAAGTTAGTTTATTGCCATCATGGACCGGGTGGTTTAAAACCCACAGGCCCAAGTTAGTTTATTGCCATCATGGACCGGGTGGTTTAAAACCCACAGGCCCAAGTTAGTTTATTGTCATCATGGACCGGGTGGTTTAAAACCCACAGGCCCAAGTTAGTTTATTGTCATCATGGACCGGGTGGTTTAAAACCCACAGGCCCAAGTTAGTTTATTGTCATCATGGACCGGGTGGTTTAAAACCCACAGGCCCAAGTTAGTTTATTGCCATCATGGACCGGGTGGTTTAAAACCCACAGGCCCAAGTTAGTTTATTGCCATCATGGACCGGTTGGTTTAAAACCCACAGGCCCAAGTTAGTTCATTGTCATCATGGACCGGGTGGTTTAAAACCCACAGGCCCAAGTTAGTTCATTGTCATCATGGACCGGGTGGTTTAAAACCCACAGGCCCAAGTTAGTTCATTGTCATCATGGACCGGGTGGTTTAAAACCCACAGGCCCAAGTTAGTTTATGCCATCATGGACCAGGTGGTTTAAAACCCACAGGCCCAAGTTAGTTCATTGTCATCATGGACCGGGTGGTTTAAAACCCACAGGCCCAAGTTAGTTTATTGTCATCATGGACCGGGTGGTTTAAAACCCACAGGCCCAAGTTAGTTCATTGCATCATGGACCGGGTGGTTTAAAACCCACAGGCCCAAGTTAGTTCATTGTCATCATGGACCGGGTGGTTTAAAACCCACAGGCCCAATTAGTTCATTGTCATCATGGACCGGGTGGTTTAAAACCCACAGGCCCAACTTAGTTCATTGTCATCATGGACCGGGTGGTTTAAAACCCACAGGCCCAAGTTAGTTTCATTGTCATCATGGACCGGGTGGTTTAAACCCACAGGCCCAAGTTAGTTTATTGTCATCATGGACCGGGTGGTTTAAAACCCACAGGCCCAAGTTAGTTCATTGTCATCATGGACCGGGTGGTTTAAAACCCACAGGCCCAAGTTAGTTTATTGTCATCATGGACCGGGTGGTTTAAAACCCACAGGCCCAAGTTAGTTTATTGTCATCATGGACCGGGTGGTTTAAAACCCACAGGCCCAAGTTAGTTCATTGTCATCATGGACCGGGTGTTTAAAACCCACAGGCCCAAGTTAGTTTATTGTCATCATGGACCGGGTGGTTTAAAACCCACAGGCCCAAGTTAGTTTATTGTCATCATGGACCGGGTGGTTTAAAACCCACAGGCCCAAGTTAGTTTATTGTCATCATGGACCGGGTGGTTTTAAAACCCACAGGCCCAAGTTAGTTTATTGCCATCATGGACCGGGTGGTTTAAAACCCACAGGCCCAAGTTAGTTTATTGTCATCATGGACCGGGTGGTTTTAAACCCACAGGCCCAAGTTAGTTCATTGTCATCATGGACCGGGTGGTTTAAAACCCACAGGCCCAAGTTAGTTTATTGTCATCATGGACCGGGTGGTTTAAAACCCACAGGCCCAAGTTAGTTCATTGTCATCATGGACCGGGTGGTTTAAAACCCACAGGCCCAAGTTAGTTTATTGTCATCATGGACCGGGTGGTTTAAAACCCACAGGCCCAAGTTAGTTTATTGTCATCATGGACCGGGTGGTTTAAAACCCACAGGCCCAAGTTAGTTTATTGTCATCATGGACCGGGTGGTTTAAAACCCACAGGCCCAAGTTAGTTTCTCTCTGAACGGTCATTTACGTGCTGCCTCTTTCCGTTGGCATTCATTCCACACCGTTCCAACAAAGCCACACCCAGCATCATTCCGTCGTAGGCTCAACATCAGCGGTTCACAGGGAGCAGTCAATACTAAGCCATGGTTGGACAGCCCACGAGAGAAGACATTGCACTGCTGCTTAGGTACAGTGGTGGTGTTCAGTGGTGCCTATGCTGATGACATCGATGGAGAAAACGATCTACTGAGCCTGATATTGAAGTTCATCATTGTTCACAGTGGTGTTGTTCAGTGCTGTCTGTTCTGATGACATAGATGGAGAAAACGATCTACTGAACCTGATATTGAAGTTCATCATTGTTCACAGTGGTGATGTTCAGTGCTGCTGTGCTGATGACATGGATGAAGAAAACGATCTGCTGAGCCTGATATTGAAGTTCATCATTGTTCATCATTATTCACAGTGGTGGTCTTCAGTGCTGCCTGTGCTGATGACATGGATGGAGAAAACGATCTACTGATCCTGATATTGAAGTTCATCATTGTTCATCATTGTTCACAGTGGTGGTCTTCAGTGCTGCCTGTGCTGATGACATGGATGAAGAAAACGATCTGCTGAGCCTGATATTGAAGTTCATCATTGTTCATCATTGTTCACAGCGGTGGTCTTCAGTGGTGCCTGTTCTGATGACTTGGATGAAGAAAACGACCTACTGAACCTGATACTGAAGTTCATCATTGTTCAGTCACGGAGCCAGCATTAGTCAGCACCCCACGTCGGAGTTTTCCACCACGTTCGTCCGATGACAGTTTTCACGAAAGCATTGGAAAGTTTGAAACTAGCTGACCAAAGAGTGTGGACTTGGAACAGAGATCAACACAGAGGTCACCACGACAACAGGGAATAAAGGATCATAGAATCTGAAGCTTTGATGAAATGAACATGGTACCATGGATTTCCAGTTTGGTTTGAGATTACATGACAGTGATGTTCGCACCTTCTTTGATAATACATTCCGGCATGAGCCAGGCCCGAGAGATGCAGACACCTGCACTGTTGTTCAGGAAACTTAACAGCGCTTTCAGAAATCCCTCCCTCAAGCAGATGAAATTCAGCTGTGTGGGTATGTCTTCTCATTTGAGGAAATTGAGCTGTGTGGTTCAGTCTTCTCACTGGAGGAAATTGAGCTGTGTGGTTCAGTCTTCTGATTGGAGGAAATTCAGCTGTGTGGTTCAGTCTTCTGATTGGAGGAAATTCAGCTGTGTGGTTCAGTCTTCTGATTGGAGGAAATTCAGCTGTGTGGTTCAGTCTTCTGATTGGAGGAAATTCAGCTGTGTGGTTCAGTCTTCTGATTGGAGGAAAATCAGCTGTGTGGTTCAGTCTTCTGATTGGAGGAAATTCAGCTGTGTGGTTCAGTCTTCTCACTGGAGCTCATGGCACAGTCTACACCTCAAAACCCACCGGGCCGGAAAAATCCCACAATGCATGTCGAACCTGTGATCTTCCGGCCTGCAGCTTGCGACGATAACTGCTGCACCACGGCGACCTGATGACAAAAGTAACAGATAACCGCTGCACCACGCCGACCAGATGACAAAGGTAACAGATAACCGCTGCACCACGGCGACCAGATGACAAAGGTAACAGATAACCGCTGCACCACGCCGACCAGACGACAAAAGTAACAGATAACCGCTGCACCACGGCGACCAGATGACAAAGGTAACAGATAACCGCTGCTCCACGCCGACCAGACGACAAAAGTAACAGATAACCGCTGCACCATGGCAACCAGATGACAAAAGTGACAGATAACCGCTGCACCACGGCGACCAGATGACAAAGGTAACAGATAACCGCTGCACCAGGGCGACCAGATGACAAATGTGACAGACACGATTGTTATACTATTCGTTGTGAACACCACGGCGACCAGATGACAAAAGTGACAGACACGATTGTTATACTATTCGTTGTGAACACCACGGCGACCAGATGACAAAAGTGTTGCTGAAAGCCCATTCGACTACGAGCGGCCACATGACGGCAGAAGGGGAGAGAAAGCAAGTATATTGGCCTACATATCACTCCACTTGATGTTTCTTGGATTTACATTATTTTCAGTGCACATGCACTCGATTTTTTACATTTCAGCGCACATGCACTCGCTTTTTTTTCCTTGTGTGTGTGTGTGTGTGTGTGTGTGTGTGTGTGTGTGTGTGTGTGTGTGTGTTTCCTGTACATTCACAATCTCTCTTATTTCTTTGTGTTTGGAT